>JAKJHU010000630.1:0-138152 GCA_022316685.1 Progne subis subis
CTGAGCACCGCCAGCCCCTCCCCTGCGCAGCAAACCGGGGAGTTCAGCGCCTGTGGATCCGCTGGCATCGGGGGATCAGCGGGATTGGTGCCCCCAGCCCCTCAGAGCCGAGCGGGGGCAGAGCCCGGGAACATTCGCTCGGGAGAAACCCTGAACCAGACTGGTGCACAGTGGGTTGAAGTGGGGCAACGCCCTGCTGGGAATTGGGGTGGTGGGAACGGTGTGGGAGGAGATGCTGGAGCTGCTGGGGCGAGGCCAGAGGAGGCCACGGAGATGTTCTGAGCCGCTCTGCTCTGGAGCCAGGCTGGAGAGATGGGACTGCTCAGCGTGGGAAGGCTCCAGGGAGAGCTCAGAGCCCCTGGCAGGGCCTAAAGGGGCTCCAGGAGAGCTGGAGAGGGACTGGGGACAAGGGATGGAGGGACAGCACACAGGGAATGGCTCCCAGTGCCAGGGGGCAGGGATGGATGGGATATTGGGAAGGAATTATTCCCTGGGAGGTTGGGCAGGCCCTGGCACAGGTGCCCAGAGAAGATGTGGCTGCCCCTGGATCCCTGGAAGTGTCCAAGGCCAGGCTGGACATTGGGGCTTGGAGCAGCCTGGGATGGTGGAAGGTGTCCCTGCCATGGCAGGGGTGGCACTGGATGGGCTTTAAGGTCTCCCAACCGAAACAATTCCATGATTCTGTTCCATGAATAAAGGTCCATGGGGAGAGGCTGGGCTCAGGGGTCTCTGGGCTGGGGTCAGGGCTCCACCTGATGCTGAGGTACATCCAGCATGTGAGGCTGAGGCTCTGCAGGGGAAAAGGGTTTTAGAGGATCCCACTGATCCCAAACCGAACAGGGCAGCCCCTCTTATCCCACCCCTTACCTTCACCATCCTCGCTCCGAGGCCATGGGCAGTGACATCAACGGCACCAGAGGCTTGGGTGGGCTCAGGAGCTGCTCTGGGCTGGGCTCAGAACCCACCCAGTGCTCCCAGTTCCTCCCCCTGCAGCCCCCTGGCTCCCCGGGATGGGGCAAGCCCGGGCATCCTCAACTGCGAGCTGGGATTAGGGCAGGAAACAACCTCCTCATCTTTCCAGGGGTGTGCAGCGGGATGGAGGAGCCACGCCTGGCTCCGGGGAACCTCCTGTCCAAAATCCCCTCAGGGTCCCAGAGGTGAGCGTGGTGTGAGGCCTTTCCCCACACGGGACGCAGGGAAGGGGCTGGTGGCAGTTTGAGAGGGGGGATACGGGGATTCTCCTGCCCCTGACTGCAGTGTGGGTGCTCCCCATCCCTTCCTGAAGCTCTGGAAACCCATCCTTGCCCAGAGCTGGCCCCTCCTGCTCACGGCTGGATGCTCAGCTCCTGCTGCCCTTCTCCCAGGCTTTGCTCCAGGCTTATCCCACATCCCACTGCTGCCTTCACCCGACCCTGCAGCAATCCCTCCTTATCCCGCACCAAATTCCCGGTCTGAAAGGGGCAATCGAACATCTCCACCCGGGAGCAGGGAAACCGAGGCACAGAGCAGCTGTGGAGAATCCCAACAGCCCCACACAAAGCACCCATCCCTTCCCCAGAGGGTGGCCTGGCTCTGGGCAGAGCCGCTCTCACAGCTCAGATCCAGCTGAAAACTGCTCCTCGGTTTTCCTGCAGCTCCTTCCCCAGCCAGGTCCATGGCTGTTCCCTCCCAGCAGCACTTCCCAAGATTAAAAACCCTACTCTCATCCCAAGATTAAAAACCCTGCTCTCATCCCAAATTTAAAAACCCTGCTCTCATCCCCGGGCGTGGTGCCCCAGAGCCTCCTCGCTCTTGTTTTTGTTGACGGCCCCATCTTTTGTTGATTAGAATTCCTTTCAGAGCACCTGATGGTGGATCCCATTCCCGAGCCAGGGATGCTGTCACTGCCCCTGCCTCCCCAGTTCGGGCCTTTCTGCCCGTGCCCCCTCTCAACCTCGTGTCCCCGGTGCCCATGTGAGTCCTCGGCTTCAAAACTAAAGGAAAGGAAACAAAAATGCTCGGGGATGATGGGGAGAAGGGTGATTTTTATTTGGGGAGGGAAAGGGACTGGTGTCAGGCTCTGTCCTCATCCCTTGTCTCCCTTCTCCCACTTGGCTGGATTTCCACCTCGAGGGATGGAGAGCCAAGGAACACGGGCCAGGAGCAGAGTCGTGCCAAAAGCGCCGGAATCCAAGTCTTGCGGCTCCAAACAAGCGGTGGCACCGACAGAATCCCTGCCAGCCCCGGGCTGGGATCGCCCACCACTGAGCATCATCTGCTCTGTGGGGCTGTGGGAATGCCAGGAGCATCCCACTGCCCAGCGAGGGGGCAGATGTCTGTGTCCAGAAAATCCTGGTGGGGACTGGAGGACATCGATAAACCGACCTTTCTGCTCCCCCCTGGGATTTCTGCTCCCTCCAGGAACTGTTCCCTTCCACACCTGATCCTCCCAGCAGGGTTTTGGCCCACCTGAGCTTCGGCCTCCCCCAAACCCGGCATTCCCGTGTCTCCGTGGCGTGTTGGGAAGTCGGGGTGCCCACGGCCTTGCCCAGCAGCCCAGTGCCCAGCGCAGCCCCTGGAGCTCAGCAAACCCTGCACCCCCTGGAGCTCGGGATGGGCTTCACCCCCCTGCATCCCCACAGCCCCACGGGGTCCTGAGGACCTCACCTGGATCCCACCACCTTCGTGCAGCTCCACAGGGGCCTGGCCATTCATCACCCCCATCAGATTTAGGCTGGGGTCACTGTCCCCACGCTGCAGCCCCAGGGTCAGGCCTGGAGGGGTTTTGCTCTCCCCCAAAGCAGGAGGAGGAAGGAGACGGGCCCCTGGGGATCCGTGCACGCACATTCCATCCCGGAGTCACCCGTTTGTTCCTCCTGCCTCGCTTTTTGCCCAGGGATCAGAGAGGAACAGGTTGCAGTTGGAATGGTGACTGGAAGAGGCTTTGTCCAGGCTGGAGCAGGACTCGCCCTGGTGCTGGGGATCATCTCCAGCTGTTCTGTCCCAACCACAGCGTGAGCACCCTGCCACACACCCCTCCCAAAGGCCTGGGCTGTTCCTGTCCCCTCGAGGTCGCCTGGGCACCCCTGGCATGTCCTGAGCTGCACTGAGATGTTCCAAGAGCTGCTGGTCCCTGACAGGACCCCGGGGGATGCAGGGCTCAGCACCCCCTGATCAGCAGCCTGGCACCCAGCAGGGATCCCGTGATCGATCCATGCCCACGGCCATAGGCCTGGCACGGCTGGGAGCGCCGCGGGGCTCTCCTCTCCTCTCCTCTCCTCTCCTCTCCTCTCCTCTCCTCTCCTCTCCTCTCCTCTCCTCTCCTCTCCTCTCCTCTCCTCTCCTCTCCTCTCCTCTCCTCTCCTCTCCTCTCCTCTCCTCTCCTCTCCTCTCCTCTCCTCTCCTCTCCTCTCCTCTCCTCTCCTCTCCTCTCCTCTCCTCTCCTCTCCTCTCCTCTCCTCACTTTTGGGAATGTTTTCTTTCCAGTCTCACGGCTGTTTTCCAGTTCCCTCACTGGTTTTACCCATCCCAGCCTCTTCCCACACCACCACTCCCAAATAAAAACTCAGGGTGTCACAGGGTGTCACAGGGTGTCACAGGGTGTCACACAGATGTCACAGAGGTGTCACAGAGGTGTCACAGAGTGTCACAAAGTGTCACAGGGTGTCACAAAGTGTCACAGAGGTGTCACAGAGTGTCACAAAGTGTCACAGGGTGTCACAGGGTGTCACACAGATGTCACAGGGAGGTCACAGAGGTGTCACAGAGGTGTCGCAGGGTGTCACAGGGTGTCACACAGATGTCACAGGGTGTCACAAGGTATCACAGGAGTGTCACAGAGGTGTCACACAGATGTCACAGGGTGTCACAGAGGTGTCACAGGGATGTCACAAGTGTCACAGGGATGTCACAGGGTGTCACACAGATGTCACAGGGTGTCACAAGGTATCACAGGAGTGTCACAGAGGTGTCACACAGATGTCACAGGGTGTCACAGAGGTGTCACAGAGCTGTCACAGGGTGTCACAGGGTGTCACAGGGAGGTCACAGGGTGTCACAGAGTGTCACAGGGAGGTCACAGAGGTGTCAAAGGGTGTCACAGGGAGGTCACATGGTGTCACAGAGGTGTCACAGAGGTGTCACAGGGTGTCACAGGGTGTCACAGGGTGTCACAGGGATGATTCTCTTGTGGGCTCTGTTCCAAGCCATGCAGCAAAGAGCCACTACAGGGAATCCCTGAACCCCAGACTGGTGGGAAGGGACCTTAAAGCCCATCCAGTGCCACCCCTGCCATGACAGGGACGCTTTCCACCATCCCAGGCTGCTCCAAGCCCTGTCCAGCCTGGTCTTGGGCACTGCCAGGGATCCAGGGGCTAGCCAGAGCTGCTCTGGGCACCAGTGCCAGGGCCTGCCCTCCCTCCCAGGGAAGAAATCCTTCCCATGATCAAACTTAAATTTCCCATTTTTGGCTTGAAGCCATTCCCCCTTGTCCTCTCACTGCAGCTCCTGATGAGCAGTCCTCCTCTATCCGCCCTCTTCTACCCTGGAGGGGGCTCTGAGGTCTCCACACAACCTTCTCTTCTCCAGGCTGAACAGCCCCAACAATCCTGTCCTGCCTCCACTGGTGAGGTGCTCCAGCTCCTTTATCAACTTCACGGCCTCCTCTGGACTCATTCCGACAGTTCCACATCCTTTTAGTGATGGGGGCACCAGAGCTGGACGCAGCATTCCAGATGGGATCCCATGGGAGCAGAGCAGGGAGAAAGAATTCCCTCCCTCAAGGTGATCCAGGCAACACCCAGGCGATGCCATGGCCAAAATCCCCGTTCCTACTGCCAGGGGCACGCGGGGTGGGGACAGGACCCTGTGGGCCTTGGTTTAAGGGATGCCCTGAAGTGGACTGAGGTTCAGTGCGACGTTCTGTCCATCGATGGACTCTTTCAGGAGAAGAAGGACACGAGTTTGCTGTTCCCACAAAGACTCACCTGGTGTGGTGGAAGGGGGTAAAGAGACTTTTTCCTTAAAGACTGTGGAAATATGATAGTAGTTGTGTGGGCATTTCTGAAAGTCCTGAGGAAACAGAAGCCCGAGGTTCTAGAGATGGAGTTGGTTTTCAGCTAGTGCTGGCTGTTACTTGCTGAAGAACCTGGCCACCCAAAAACCTCCTCAGACGGCAAAATCACGTCCGGGTGCACACACTTTGGAAGGCTTTCTGAAGGAGTGAGGACAAGCAATGCATCTGCACCTCCAGCCCAGCAGGACGTGGTTAGCTCATCCGAGGAACTCGATTTTCAGGGGTTTTGGTGGAGCGCTTTGAGGTAACAAAGGGGATTTGATTTCTGCGCCAGTTTCAAAAAGGAAATAATTTTGTTGCTCGGCACCCTCGGTAGTCTACATCCCACCGCGGTGTGCAGAGCACTGGGACTCTTCTTAGACTTTCCCTGCTGTTTTCTGTTTCCCAAGCCTTCAGGAAGATCTCCTTGCGTTGCCTGGGCACGCAGGGAGCAGGGAGGACACGGGCAGGCGGCAGGGTACGGGAGCTGACCCCGCTCGTGGATGTCTTTATTGGAACTCTACGCGTTGGACAGGCATGCGAACAGGACACACGGAGACACGGGCAGTATTGCCTCGGTCACAGGGACACGGAGCAGCGTTAGGAGGACCCTGACCCCTCCAGGCCAGCGGGGACCCCCACACCTCGGTCTCCTACTGCTTCCCATCCCCAGCCCCGCGCCCCGGCCGCCCCGCTCGTCCCCCCCGCGCCCGTGGGAGCAGCGCCCGTGGGAGGGGCGATGGTGGCACCTGGAGAGGAGCCTTTGGCACCCTGGAGAGGGGTTCCCAGCGGCCCGGTGACGATGGAGGGGCCCGAGCACGGGCGGGATGTCCTGGTGAGCAGCTGGATCTCCGGAGGTGGAGGGTGAGGTGCGGCCAAAAGCGTGGGCGAGGGGAGGGGGCAGCCCGGGGGCGCTGGGGCGGCGGGGCTGGCACCAGGAAGGGGAATGGGGCTGAACCCAACCTCCCTCCCGGCCCCGCTGCTCTGCGGCACCTCTCGGGGGGGACCCAGCTGCCAAACCGCCCCCCGGGGATGGAGCTGGAGCTCTGGGGACAGAAAGCTCCTTGGGAAGAGCATCCCTCGGCCTTGGGGGAGCATCCCTGCAGGAATGCGTGTCCCAGCCTTGGGGGGAGCATCGCTGGGCTTTGGGGTGGGCATCCCTCAGCCCTGGGGAGAGCATCTCCCTCAAGAAGAGCATCCCTTGGCCCCAGGGAGAGCATCCCTAGAGGAATGCATGTCCCAGCCTGAGGGAAAGCATCCCTTGGCCCCAGGGAGAGCATCCCTCGGGATACACATCCCTGTCCCTGCGAGGAGACGGCCCTTGGAGAGGGCATCCCTGGCCAGGGCGCTGCCTGCATCCAGCGGCTCAGGAGAAGGTGACCACCTCACCCTGGGGGTAACTGGAAGCGAGGGTGTCCTGGCAGGAATCTGCAATTAAAGACACAAACATTAAACACGCATTAGATATTTGTCTCCATGAGCTGGGTGGGGAGAAATAGGAGAGGGAGAGGGACACTGAGCTTCCAGGGGACCCCAACCTAGCAGGATGCAGAAAGCAGAGTAACCACAAAGTGAAGTGGCCTTTTCCAGAGGGGTAAAATGCTGCTGTTACACCTGTAAGCCAGGGAAAAAATGGTTTTAAAAAGCCTCAGAATGGTGGCAGAAATGGAGACTTGGGAAATGATTCTCCAAGAGAAACCACACATGGAATCGGGGTGATTTCGAGGGTATAAATGAAAAGCAGGGGTAAAACATCACCCTCACCACATTCCTCTCAGCCCCGTCCTCCCAAACTTCCCAAGCCAACCCCAAGCCAGGTGTCCCAAAGCCAAGGCTGCTGCATTAATCCTCAGTGTTTTTTCCTCTCCCTCTCTCCCTCTCATTTGTTATCATTGAATTAATTACCATTGATTGGAGCTCTGAGTCACCCCGCCGCCTCTCCCCATGTGCCAGGGCCCAGTTTCCAGGCGAGGAACCTGGGGCTGTCAGGCAGGGACACAGCGCCTGATCCGCCCCATAAGCCGTGGAATTTTGCTTTAAACCTCACCCCCACCTCCTGCTCATGGATTTGACCCAGCTGCCTCCCCTGCAGACCCAACACAGCTCCAAAAACTCCTCCTTTTCCCATAAAATAAAAGCCTCATTCTCCATCGAGCATTGCTGCACAGCTCGGGTGAGCAATGCCCGGGCATGGAGGCTTTTCAAACCTCACATCCATAAAACCCCCAGGGATTAGAGGAGCTCTCCTCCCTGAGCTGGCAGGAGAGCTCCCCACCTCCAAAGAGGTTTGGGGACCCAACAACTTCCCCCTGCAGCAATCCGGGCACCAGCAGTGCCCACGCACGCAGCAGCTGCTGAAAAATATCCCAGCTCTCGCTTCAGTCACTCCTGCAAGCAGCTAAAAGCTCTTGGCAGGGCTCGTGTCCTGCTCGAAACATTCCCCATCAGGTCGATTGATTTACCAAGGGCACGACTTGGCTTTTAACTCCCATCTCCTCCTCCCTGTTCAAAGCCATTTTGTGTGTTAGCTCGAGACCTGCTGCCCGCAGCCTCCAGGGACCTGCCTTGGAAAGCAGCTTCCCAGCCTGGGAAAAAAAAATTAGCACCACTAAAAATAAATAACAACAGGCCAGATTATTATTTTTTATTTTTTTTTTTTTGGTCCCCCAGACAAAGGCACCATGAGAAAACAGCTCTCCTGTCTTGGCTTATCGGTACCAGCTCTGTCCCGCTCTCGCCCTCGGTGATGTGCAGCCCGCTCCTCAGGCCTGTTTTGGGGTGCAGATCTGCCACCCGCCTCCCATGGGCGCTGCCCTGGGCTAGGCAGGAGCCTTGGCACAGCCTGGCACCAAATACCAGCTGCAGACACCCCCGAGGTTTGCTGCGCTGCTCCCAGAGCCGTCACCCCCGAATCTCCCCGCGTGGGGAGATCACCCAGAGCCACGAGCATCTCCTCACACAGCCTCAGGCGCTGCGGCTCCAGCTGTGCCAGCACAATGCTGGGGTACGTCCAGACAGTGGCAGAGCAGCCTGAGGAGGATTTGGGGGTGCGGGGGGATGAGCAGCTCAGCATTCCCCTGCCACGTGCGCTGCACCCAGACCTGCCCCAGGTGATCCCCGGTGTGGGCAGCAGGGAAGGGGGATTCTGTCCCAGCCAGGTGAGACCCCAGCTGCAGAGCTGCTCCAGCCTGGGCTCCAGCATCCGGAGGGTGTGCAGCCCCTCTGCTCTGGAGCCAGGCTGGGAGAGCTGGGGGTGCTCACCTGGAGAGGAGAAGGCTCCAGGGAGAGCTCAGAGCCCCTGGCAGGGCCTGAAGGGGCTCCAGGAGAGCTGGAAAGGGACTGGGCACAAGGGATGGAGGGACAGGACACAGGGAATGGCTCCCAGTGCCAGAGGGCAGGGCTGGATGGGAGATTGGGAAGGAATTCTCCCTGTGAGGGTGTCAGGCCCTGGCACAGGGTGCCCAGAGATGCTGTGGCTGCCCCATCCCTGACAGTGTCCAAGGCCAGGTTGGACACTGGGGGCTTGGAGCAGCCTGGGATGGTGGAAGGTGTCCCTGCCATGGCAGGGGCTGGTTTGGGATGGAATTTAATGTCCTTCACTACCCAAACAATTCCCTGACTCTGTGATTAGTTTTTCACAGCCGCCAGGACACGTTCCCTGCCTGGCCCACACAGGAGGAAGTGTGACCCTCTTCCCAGAAGTTCACAGAATCCTTTCTGCGCCTCCATTTACCTTTTCTGTGAGTAAAACCGTAAGGATCGGTTGCCTGGGCGGAGGTAAGGAAGTAACAGACTGGGAGCTGGGAGGCTCCTATTTATAAGCTCCACTGCATCCTATTTTGCATCTGCCTCTGCTCTCCCTGTTCCTCGTCAGCACGGGCAAGCCATGGGGTTGCTATTTATTTTCTGTTGTTCTTTATTGTCATCAAATAAGCAGCGAGGATTTTTCCTGGCAGTGCTGGGGAAGCCAGGAACAGGCTCCTTCTGGGTAGAGCAATTACTCTCTTGACATCTTCACCTCCCGCCCGGCTGCCTGACAGGCCTTTCTATTTTCTCAGCTCTCTCAGGCATCTCCTGAGAAACAGAGCAGTTGTTGCAACAATAAAAATTAATACTTTGCAAGCAACCCGGGATCGTGGTGCAGCCTCCACGCAGTGCTGGACTCCGAGTTTTCCAGGACGAAAAGAGAAGGAAGGAGCCGATGCTGGAGCAGGGAACTGCTCCCGAATCTCCTGATCCGAAGGCTGCTCTGGTTTGGCTCCTTGCACGGGGGTGGGCGGTCACAGATCCTTGTCCCAAAGTGCTGGTCCATGTCCCAAAGTGGGCAGACACAGGCAGAGGAATGTGAGGACTCCAGCCCAGTGTCACTAAGCACCTCTGGAGAATTCCAGGCCAGGCTGGACAGAGCTTGGAGCAACCTGGTCCAGCAGAGGCTGTCCCTGCTCATGGCCCTTCCCACCCAAACCATTCCATGACCCCATGGCCCCTGGTCCCATTCCCTGCTGGGCATCACAGGGAATCACCCACGGTGGGGAGAGGGACAGGGGGCACTGAAACTCTGCGTGCTGCCACCCTGCCGAGCTGTCCACAGCCGAGGGACACGTTCCTGTAACACACCGAGTGCTCATCCCAGTGCCCAATGCCATCCCCTGCCAGGAACAAGACCAGCACAGCCCCCCATCCCCAGGGAACAGCTCTATTCCCTGCTGACCCCATCCCCAGAGAACAGCTCCATTCCCTGCTGACCCCATCCCCAGGGAACAGCTCCTTTCCCTGCTGACCCCATCCCCAGAGAACAGCTCCTTTCCCTGCTGACCCCATCCCCAGGGAACAGCTCCTTTCCCTGCTGACCCCATCCCCAGGGAATGGTTCCTTTCCCTCCTAACCCCATCCCCAAGGAACAGCTCCATTCCCTGCTGACCCCATCCCCAGAGAACAGCTCCTTTCCCTGCTGACCCCATCCCCAGGGAATGGTTCCTTTCCCTCCTAACCCCATCCCCAAGGAACAGCTCCATTCCCTGCTGACCCCATCCCCAGAGAACAGCTCCATTCCCTGCTGACCCCATCCCCAGAGAACAGCTCCATTCCCTGCTGACCCCATCCCCAGAGAACAGCTCCATTCCCTGCTGACCCCATCCCCAGGGAATGGTTCCTTTCCCTGCTGACCCCATCCCCAGAGAACAGCTCCATTCCCTGCTGCCATGCCCCGACAGTCACTGCACACCCCTCGGCGTTATTTTTTTTTTTTTAATGCCATTTTAGGGCTTGGGCAGGGGCGGTTGGACCCCTGTGGGTTTATGCAGTTTCTCGGGAATAAATACAGCTTGGCTTTCTCTCGGTGCCTTTTTCCTGGGCTGGAACGTGAGCTCCCACCAGATCCCTGAACACAGATAAGCCCTGCGAGGATATTCAGGGGAAGTATCGTATATTCGTGCTCTATTCTTATCCTATTCTTCAGGCAGCCAATTTTGTCCAGTGTTTGAGATAAAAACCTGGACTCCAGAGATATTTAGAGGTCTGCTCTGATCCACCACAGCTCCTCTTCTAATCTTACCCGGGGATTAACCCGTGCTAACTCGCTCCCAAAAACCAACCCAGACCCCACCTAAAAATAACAACAAGCTGTTTTCTCCCTGCTGCATCCCCCAAATCCTGTTCAGAAGGAGGCGGGGAGGAAGAGGGAGAAGATGCGATGGGTTTTTCAGCAGTTCGGTGCCTCCCACTGAAATCCCTCCATCTCCCTTTCGGGGCTCGGTTGTTTTAGAGGAGCTTTTTGCACATTACTCATCCCTTCTCCCGGGTTGCATAACGCCCCAGCTAAAAATTGCATCCTGCCGGCTCGGTGGCAGCTCATGCCCAACCCTCCTTGCTCTGGTGGGGATGAGATTTTGGAGGGTCCACCAAAGGTTTTCCACCCCAAGAAACCACTCTGGCATTGGGGTGAGCTGCTCTGGGAGCCCGAGGGGGGAAAGGCAAGGGTGGGTTCTCCTGGGATCTGTGGCTGCTCAGGGTTTAATGCTTTGCCTCCCAGAGACTCAAACCCCAAAGTTTGAGCACCTCGATCTGATTCCTCTGCAAGAGGCAGGGTTTTATACCTGGCTCATCCCCAAAGTCAGCACATGACCTTGGAAAAATCGTTTATCATCCAAAGACCACTGGATCCATGGAGGGTGACCTTCCCTCTGGCAGGGGCCGGGGATCTTCCAGCTCCTCCTGCTTCCAAAGGGAAGGGTGAGCCAGAAAAGCACCTGCATGGTGCTGATGCACACACCCCTTTGCCCAGCTCATGGAATTTTGGGTGATTCGTGAACCTTCCCTGTTACCCCATCCACCCGCTGTGGGAATACACAACAACAGAAATCCAAGGAATGCAGCTGCACCCAGCACACAAACTCAGGTGAGGGTTGCACCAGCACCACAGCCCAGTATGGCACATCCTGAGCAGAGGGTGGTGCAGCCCATCCCAATTTCTCCCCAAATCCACAAAAATTCTGGCTCCAGCACCAGGTCAAAGCAGCGCTCAGCTCCTGTCATCCACCTCCACTGCCATGCCACACCACACCACGCCATGTCTTCTGGCCACCAAGTCCCCTGCAACCAGCCCTTGCACATTTCCAGCCATTCCAGGCCAGACGCAGCTTTTCTGCCCACTCTGACCCAGGGCCCCACCACCCTCCCACGGAACAACTCCAGCCCCACATCCCAGCTCACCTTGCCTCCAAGAAGCCTCAACACTGCCTGTGTCCTGTTCCTGCAGGCCCTTGACAACAGGCTCTCCCAGCCACCACTGCCCCTGCTCTTCCATGCTCGGGCCCACAAGCTGTAAATTCATTCGCTCCCTCGGCACACAGCCCAGCCCCAAGCCAGGCCCGGGACCTTTCCCAAGATCTCTGCCGTCACTGCAATGCTCGCAGCTCCGAGGCGGCTGCAGCTCCAGGAGCATTTGCACACCGCCCCCGGGGATGTCCAGCCTGCCACTCTTGGCCTGTCTGTGCCGGGCAGGGGCCTGCACTCCATGGTCCTGCTGCCGACCTCCCACCTCGGCCTTCGTGTCTCCTCCAGGTGCTGCCAGTGCTCTTGGGGCTGGGCAAGGAGCGGCACAGCCCCAAGGTTCCCCTCTCTGGGACATCACTGTGCTGGCAGCTCCAAGGTTCCCCTCTCTGGGACACCACAGCTGAGGGCAGCTCCAAGGTTCCATGCCTTGGAACGTTCCATGCCTTGCCTCCTTCCTCCAAGGGAAGCGTCCAGAGCCCCACCCAGGCATCAAACTGACTGGCCTCTGAGCATCCTGGCCTGGGCTGATGTGCAAACCTCTGCACTCAGCTCGAGCAAGGTCCTTTGGCCCACCTCCACAGTGCCACAGGCAAGAGGGACGTAGACCTACAGAGCTCTGCCCAGAGCTCTTTTCTGCTTCCCTTTGGCTCTTGCACAGCTGGGACAGTGGAGGGAGGAAGGGAGGAAGGAAGAATAAACTCAGAGGGGGCTGGTTTGGATGTGCTGACTGCTCCTCCTGGCAACTCTTTCTTCACACCAAGGGAAAATGAGGCACAGGAAACCTGGGGTGGAGCAGGAGGGTCCTGGCTGTGGGATCTGCCAAAATCCATCCCAGCTTCTTCCAGGCGCAGGGCCCATGGAATTCGTAGAATCCTTCAAGTTGGAGAAGACCTCCAAGGCCATCATCTCCAACCTGTGACCAGCCTTGCCCCACAGGCATCCTCCTCCTCACCATTCCCTGACCACCAGCTCCAGTCTGGCCACGATGGAGGGGAAGGGCCTGACCCCAGAAAAGCTCCTGGGGCTCTTTGCTTTTTAGACACACACAAATCTAAGAAAAGTCCCCGGGCTCCAGCCCTGACTTGCTGAGAGTGAGGAAAGAGGCCAAGGGAGCACTGAGGAGGATTCGAGACCGGGGCTGGACACCCCAAAGCAGCCAAGATCCAAACGCCACCAGGGAGGCTGAGCTGCACAGAACTGAAAATGAGCCCGAGGCCAAGGACTGAAGGGTTTGTTCTCATTTGGGAAGACACCTGAGATCATCCAAGATCATCCCAAAAACCGATACACGTGAGCAAAAACCAGCAGTGTAACAGGGCATCTGACTCTCCAGCCCCATCCTCCCGGGGATGGGGAGAGCCTGGGTCACACCCAGCTCCCACCTCATGGGAACGCTCTGCCCCACCACCTCACATCCTTCCCAAACAAGGATTCACCCCTCATCTAGTCAGGCATCATTCGGCCTCAAATCCCCCTCTGCCCCACTGTTCAACACCAGCCTGCCCAGGGACCTTTGTTCCTCCTCCCACCACTGCCCAGCTCTTCATGGGAGCATCCATGGCTGTCGTCCCAGCCTCTGTGTGCTCCCTGCACCCTCTGCCAGGCCCCTCCAGCCTCCACGGCATCCCAAGGCTGGGGTCCAAGGCCCTCAGGCCTGTCCCTGAGGCTGGAAGTAGAAGCGGACAAAATCTGGGAAAGAACAAGTGGGATTTAGGCAGAAAAAGGCACAAAACAAGAGGGGAACCACTGCTGGGCAGGGAATAGAGGTTTATTCATCTGTTGCCTCCAGAAACTTGAGGCTGATTTAAAAAAAAAAAAAAAAAACCACACCAAAAAAACCCTAAAAATATATGAATTCAGCCATTTCCAGCACAATGAGATATAATTTTATGAGTCAACTTGTCCTCCTTGCGTTTCCGCCACCCTTTAGCCCAACACGAACGGCCCACGGGAGGGAGGGCTCGACACCAGAGGGAATTGCAGGGTTTATTGAGGATGAATGAGGCTTCAAGGAGGGGAAAAGCAACCCCAACGCCTACTCCAGGGGACTGTCCGCAGACATGGACACGAGGCGAGGTCGGTGGCGACGTTACGGGTCCTGCAGGCAGGGCAGGGCAGGGCAGGGCAGGGCAGGGCAGGGGCAGCTGGGGAGGGTCACAACCAGCTCCCGGGGGTGGAGATGTCCCAGCGGCGCGGTGGGGACGGGAGGGACACACGGAGGGGGCACAGCGAGGTCCTTTCAGAGGATGGAGGGGACGGGGGAGCAGGGGCGCTGCAGGGAGCAGGGGGAGCTGCAGCGGGACGCCAGCGGAGCCAGGCCCACCGCGGATCCTGCCACACCATCTATGCTGCTCAGGCTCCGGGATTTTCCATAGCCTCGGTGAAGAAAACAGACAGGTTAGAGCCGAGCAGCCTCCTGCCCAAGGCTCGGGAAGCTGAGAGCGCCGGGCCAAGCCCCACACCCCGAGACACCCCCTAAAGAGAAAAATAATCATTTGGGAAGGGCTTTTTGAGGACAGCCAGGCTCCCGTGGATGCTCCAGACCTTCCCACTCCCTTCGTGGAGCAGCGCCGGCCAAATCCAGGACTCGAGAGTCATCAATGAGGAGATCAAATTGCTCTGCTAGGGTGTCGGGTTTTGCTTCCCAAATTGCTCTGAATGAGGAATGAGTCTGGGGATTTTGTGGGCTGAAGCAGACGGGGAAAAGCGGCAGAACTCAAACAAATATGGGATTTGGAAGGAGTGATTCCCCCAGCTCTGGTTTTTACACCCCTGCAGCAGCAAGCTGCTGCTGACACCTCCCTGCGTGGAAAGGAGCAGGTAGATGCGCTCATGATTTTCCATCAGAAATCTCATTAAAGAGCAGATATTTCTATTTCTTTAAGCACAGGGACCCTTCACACTCCCCCAAAGAGCCAGGAATTTTTCCGGCTTTTATTGCAAAAGCAACAGCCGGAAGAAATATCCTCACGGGTCAAAAGCCACTTTTCTTGCTGGAAAGACACAAAGTCTTTGCAGTGAAAATTGGATTTTTGGGTCCACAGAGCACCGCTGTTAAGGATGAGTCTGTTCTCTGGATCTGGTGCCAAAATACGGAAAATTAACGATGCTCCCAGCATGATGAGCCCAATGTCCCTGCGCTTGGATCTTCCCTGAAAGCACCCAGGTGAGCAAACCCAGCCAAGCCTGAGCCTTCCCAAGGCACCAGCGAGTTCCAGGGAAAGCCAGACCATGGAAGCAGCGTGTGTGGGGGGTGGAGCGGAGGGAGGCAGCTCCTGACAGCAGAAAAACAAAGTGATGGATGGCCCCTTGGGCAGTGCCAGGCTTGGAATCCCGCCCTGTGTCCTGGCCCAGGAGTTCCTGGCACATCTTTGGGCCCTGCTTTGCTGCTCTGGGCTTGATCAGGGATCAAGGCTCACACCGGACCAGCCACAGCATCGCCCTCACACACCCCCTCAAGGGGGTGCTGAGACAGGAACACGCCCTGGAAAAGGAGCACCACCGCTGCAAATCTGGGCGTTGCCCCCTTTTGATGGTTTTTTTCCCCAGCCCCGGTATCCAGCAGGGATTCTTTAACCCCTCCCCAGGTCTCAGCCCCCCAGGAGACGCAGCTCCCCCGGCTCTGAAGCAGAGGCAGGTCCAGGGGACAGAGGGACACCTGCCCAAACCTGTTGCTGACTCCAGCAAAGCTTTCCCCGTCCCCACAGTGGAAGCAGGAACAGAAGCAGGCCTGAGGAGAAGAGCAATTTCCTTATTTACTTCTTGGCACGGATCCACGCAGCGAGCCGGGAGGGAAGCGAGCACAGCTCTGAGCTGGGGGGAGCTGGGAGTTTCCCACCCACAGCAGCTGATGTAAAGACCCCCCCCTGCTCCCCAAAACACCCCCAAAAATCTGCGCTGGGCTCATCCCTCCTTCCCCTTGCTCTTTTCCCCGGGTGTGCCCAGGCTCTTTGAAGAGCTCACGTTTCCCTGCCGCGCCGAGCTGCGCGTGGGAAGGAACCGTGCTGAGATCCAAGTGGTCCCTGAAAGCTTGGGACAACCCTGGATGCCCAAGAATCCCCCAAACAGCAGCAGTTTGGCAGGAAACGTCACGGGATCGGGGTTTGCTGGGAGCTGCCAGCAGCGCAGGGCCCTGCTGCTGGGGTGTGTGGGGATGATCACTCCCAGCGCTGGGTAGAGAAGGTGCAAACGAGGCACAGAACAGGATTAAAGTCACACTGCTCGCTCTGATTAGGTCTCAAGCATCGCCTTCTGGGACAGAGCTTCATAAAGCTGTTTGATTTCCCCCTCTGCAATGGGACACCGGGGCAAACCTGCCCCAAGCCCGGCTCTTCATTCTCCCCATCGGTTTATCCCAAGCCACGCTTGCAGGAGCACCTGGGAAGGAGCTCCAGACTCCGTCCCTCGAGGCTGCCGTGGTTTCCCACCACACCCGGGGCCGGCTGCCACCACAGAGTGAAGCCACAAGGCACAAGGGCGCTGTGCTCTGCTAATTGCCACAGCTGATAAACAGAGCTGCTGTCCCACTAACTCACCCCGGGGCTGCCCAGAGTCGCTGGGATCGCTTTAGGGCCGGGCTTGCTGCCCATAAAAGAGCACTGTGTGACCCCGGGGCCCCCTCTGGGCCGTGGCACCGCCTGCTCCCTGCAGGAGCCCGGCTCTGGGCGCTGGCACAGGCTGGCAGCCGGTGGCAGATGGGACAGGGTGAAGCAGGGAGGCAGCAAAGCCCAGGAACGTCCCGTTGTTGGTGCCACGGGCCTGGCCTGCAGCTGGTGTGGGGTCGTGTCCCCGTGCAAACCTGGGCTGGGCCTCGGCTCCCCCAGCCAGGCACATCCCAGGGATGCTCCCGTGAGCGTTCCCAGCCTGATCCCTCCCCGCACCTCGGGCCATGGCCCTGCACCGACAGCAGGGAACAGAGCGGAAATCGGCTGCGCTAATGCTCCACGGAGCCAAAACCTGCTGCTGTGCCACAGGAAACGTGCTGATAAAGGAGGTGGGGTTTTTAGGGGACACACAGGTGTGGCACAGGGGGACAGGGCTTGGTGGCCCAGTGCTGGGGGAAGGTTGGACTCGCAGAGTTCTTTTCCAACCCAAGCGATTCCGTGGCTCCATCCTAACCAGTCTCACTGGCTGGGCTCGTCCTGCGCCCATATCCCTCCATCCAAGCAGAGGACAGGGCTTTTGTGCCAAGACAGCCCTGTGCCAAGGTGTCTGCGCCCAGCAGGACACATTTTTGGGAACAGGACCCCAGCGCTGAGGGGAGATGAAGGCTCTGAAGCCATCCCTGGCAGCCAGGGAGCAAAGCAATACCACTGGAAGCAGCCATGGGAACAAGAAACACATTCCACACAGGAACCCACTAGCGATCCAGCTCCATCTGCTCCGGGCTCAGCTCCAAGGGCAGGAGCAGCTCTTCCCTCTGAGCTGCCCCAGCAAGACCAACCCCTGGAGTTGGGGTTAAACCACAGTGGATGCCGAGATCTGCCCCTCATTCCCAAACCAGCTCCCTCTCCTGATCTCCACAGCTTGTACAGACACCAGTCCCTGTCCCAGGACCTGACAGATGGCCATCAGTGAGTCGGGCTCGGAACCAAGCTCATCTCAATTTGCAGAGCAGCCAACATCCCAGTACCAGAACAAACAGCCTCAGCAGGAGATAAATCAAAGACCAAGGGAAGAGGCACCTCTGCAGCTCCCAGCGGCTTTTGGCTGGAGGCTGCTTGGCCCCCTGGTCACCCCTGGTCACCCCTGGTCACCTCTGGTCACCTCTGGTCACCTCTGATCATACTGGAGCATTTCCCTAGGCCAGCCCTGACCTCCCAGCACAGCCTCGCACCCCTCTGTCCCACAGCCCGAGCAGGACACGGGTACTGAGGTTCCCTCCTCCCAAAAGGTACCCAAGCGTCTCCTGGAGCCCCTCTGGAGGCTTTCTCCAGGTGCAACACCATTCCAGGCACATGGGGATGAGTGACCCGTGCACACCTTCTATGTTAAAGTGTAAAAGGCGCTCTGGAAGTTGCAGGGAGGACACCAGAACACCCCAAGAACCGTCACCACAGTGCTCTCTCAAAGAGCTGCTGCTGCCACCACACAAGGACAGAAATCTCCTGGTCTCCTGCAACCCAGTGATGGGATTTGGGAGTGAGTGAAAGCAGCTCTGGATCCTCATCTCTTAGAGCTGCTCCGCTTCTCCTAGCTTCAGTGGGGCCAGATTCAAATGCTTCAGCTGAAGCCTGACTTCAGCATTTTCTAAGGAGGAGGATCAGCCCCAGCTTTCATCCTTCTCCTCCATCCCTTCCAGTTCAGCATTCTAGTCTGGAGCAGGACTAAACCTCTCTCCCCTCTTCACATTAACAGGCATTAAGAAAAGAGACCAACTTCACAGGAAAAGGCACTTCCAGGGAGGAAACATGAGGCATTTTGAGCAGATATTTTATGGTATCCCAAGGATGAGCAAAACTTTTCCTCTTTGTCCCCTTTCTGAGGCTGAGCAGCAATGCCAAAGGGAATCCTTGATTTCCCAGGAGGAAACAACCAATTCACTTCTGCCACTGATAAATGTGGTTGCACCAAGCACCTCCCTGTCCAGTCTGAGCCATCCCAAACAGCTCCAGGAGAAACAAACCCTTGAGGCTCTCCAAAGCACCAAGGGGCCTTGGGGAGATGCAGGACATCATCCCTCCAGCACGATCAGCACATCGTCCCTTCTCCCTCCTGGGCCCAGCTCCCAGGCACCGTTCTCGGTACCAGGGAGGTAGAAGTAGGTCAGCTGTGGAGCTACAGCATCCCACACCACCCTGGACACACAAAACACCGCACAACTGGGAAACTGAGCTGTGCCCTAAGGGTTATCCCAGCACTCGGGGGTGCAGCTGGATTTTGGGGTGCTGGATTTACCCTCTCTGGGGCTGGAGTGCTGGGAGACGGGCAGAAGAGCAGAGAAGTCTGGGACCAGACTGAAGATTTTGTTTTGTCATGGGAAGAAGGCTTTTGTGTTTTCCTGACTCATCTCCCCCTCAGCTTCCCAAGGAAAACCTCAACACTTAGCACAGCTCCTGTTCCAAACCCAGAGGAGCCTTTCTGGCAGCCTGGAGCTGCTGGCACGGCAGCTCTTGACACGTCTCCCCACGCTCGAACCCACTGAAAGCCACCAGGAGCAGAGAGGAAGGGAAAAGCCTCTGGATTTTTTTCCCCTACTGAAAAGCTTTTGGTCACCTTCAGTCACAATCTCACTGTGTCCCCAGGAGAGATGTCCCACTCACAGGATCCAGAGATGAGTGGTTGAAACCCGGGGAGAAGGGCTGGAGGGGCAGAGCCTGGAGCTCTCTGTCCCCAGGGAGGGCAGTGCAGCCAGCACGGGGCCGCGGACCCCAGATGGGGACAACCGGGAAGGAGAAAACAAAACGTGGAGCCAGCAAGGAGAGATGTGTTGGGTGGAGGTGAAGCAGATGGAGAGGCAGGAGGATTTGGGGAGCAGAGAACAGCCAGGCAGGTGGATGGAGATGGAACCTCTGTCTTGGATCGGCTCAACAAAACTCAGCCTCCACCTCTCCCTCCCCTCCCAGGTCCTGCTCACGCCTCCAGCCGTACCTTTCTGGATGCCTCCGTCCGCTGCACAGGAGAAGTCTGCCGTGGCCAGCAGGAAGCACGTGGAGGATTTCTTGTTCTTGTCCCTGTCCCGGGTGCTGGAGCGCCGCATCGGCCGCTTCTCCTCGTCCGTCGGGGACAGCGGCTGCTCCTCGTCCGACAGCACCACGTTGGCCTCACCGTTCTGCTTGGAGTCTGCAAGGAGGTGGCAGAGATCCGTCAGCAGCTGACAAACCCGCAGGAGAAAGTGCCCAGGGTGGCCTGGAGGGGTTGGTCAGACCGTGTGAGGAAGAAGAAGAAGAGCAGGCTGCAGGTGGCCCAGAGCAACGCCCACCAGCTCTGGTGCTGATCCCAGCCTGGACACGCTCATTTAGAGCAGGACAAGGACAGATATAATTCCGAGCAGCCCTAGTCCTGCTGAGGGTTATAAAACCTGCATGAAGCCAAAGCTGGGGATGGAACACCCCAGGTTTTTGAGATCCACCCACCTAATTGGAGGGAATTAGCTCTCCAAAATTCACACTGCTGAGGAACGGGCTGCTCCGGGTAGTGGGAAGTGCTAATTTATGTCCCTGGCTCCCTGGTTCATCGGCTGAGAGGATGCTCTGCCACGTGAGGGCCTGGCCTGAGCTCCTGGCTCCCTGCTGCCAGGGCTCCTGGGGCAGATGGGATTCACAGGCTTGTGGAAAAAGGAGATTCATAAAGGAAAGGAGCTGTTTGGGGCACCCAGAGCTCCCCATTTCCCCGGCAGGGCAAGGCCCATCCCTGTTAAACACACGTGGCCAGATGTGCAGTCACCTCAGTGCTGGTGCAGGACACAACCCCACCGTGGTGCCTCCTGTTCCAGACACCCCGGAGGTGCCACTGGCAGCAAACCAAGACAGAGGGGGCAGAGCTGAGGGTGGGGCAGGGCTCGCACAGACCCCCAAAGTTAGCCCAAGGGATGGTCCCCACAGCTGCCCACGGCTGGGGCTGTGCCTTCTCCTCATCCCAAGGAAAGACTCCTGATCCCAAACTTCGGCTCAGTGCGTGAGGTGAAATAAAGAATTATCCAGGGGCTGGTTTTGCTCAGGACTTGGAGCAGCAGCTCAGGGATTCTACCAGCAGATGAATGAGGAGGTGGGGTCAGGGCCCAGGGAATGTCCATGGATTTATCAATCTTGGTGAAGGTTACCCTGATTCATGGTGGGAGGAAGCAAAGGAAAAATCTGTGCCAAGGGCAAGACCAGGCTAACATGGGAGTAGGGCGAGTGGCCTTACCTCTGTCACTGTGAGGGAGAGGTGGGTTTGGCAGGGACACCTCGAAAGCCACCAAGGTGACTTGGTCTGTGCCATCAGGAGGGAAGGAGATGGCCTTTGGGAAGGCAGGAGCCGGTCTTTGGGAAGGCAGGAGCTGGTCTTTGGGAAGGCAGGAGATGGCCTTTGGGAGGACAGGAGATGGCCTTTGGGAGGACAGGAGATGGCCTTTGGGAAAGCAGGAGCTGGCCTTTGGGAGGACAGGAGCTGGCCTTTGGGAGGACAGGAGCTGGCCTTTGGGAAGGCAGGAGATGGCCTTTGGGAAGGCAGGAGCTGGCCCTTCCCCCCTGCCTGGGTGGGGGATTTGACCTGCAGCACCCTGTTCCACCAGCACGGCTCTCACACCCGAGGGTTCAGCCCTTTCCTCACCAACCCCGAGCCGGGAGCCACATCCTGCACCATCCCCAGGGACTCGGGCACACTGGGGACCAAACGCGCTGCCTTGAGGGCTCCCCCTCCCTCGGCCCCACCTTTGGGGTCTCACCTGACCGTTTCTCTCGGTCGCCCCCTCCTCTACTGCCAGCGGGCAGGTGTCGCTCTGGGTGCTGTTCCGGGGGGAGTTTTCCTCGGATTTGCCATAGGTGGGGGAGTCCAGCGGGGCCGGACGGGGTATATGCTTTTTCTTCTTCTTTGGCAGCTTCTGCTTGGCCATGGCCAATGAATAGTACATCCCAAAGTTATTGACGATGACGGGCACGGGCATGGCGATGGTCAGCACCCCGGCCAGGGCGCACAGGGCGCCCACCACCATCCCCGACCAGGTCTTGGGGTACATGTCACCATAGCCCAGGGTCGTCATCGTGACCACGGCCCACCAGAACCCGATGGGGATGTTCTTAAAGTGAGTGTGGTCGCTGCCGGTGGGGTCGGACGTCTTGGCTCCGATCCGCTCGGCGTAGTAGATCATGGTGGCGAAAATCAAGACCCCCAAGGCGAGGAAGATGATGAGGAGCAGGAATTCGTTGGTGCTGGCCCGGAGCGTGTGGCCCAGCACTCGGAGACCCACAAAGTGCCGCGTCAGCTTGAAGATCCGCAGGATGCGGACGAAGCGCACCACGCGCAGGAAGCCCAGCACGTCCCGGGCAGCTTTGGAGGACAGGCCACTGAGACCCACCTCCAGGTAGAAGGGCAGGATGGCCACGAAGTCAATGATGTTGAGCAGGTTTTTAATGAAGAGAAGCTTGTCTGGGCAGCAGATGATGCGGACCAGGAACTCGAGGGTGAACCACAGCACGCAGACCCCTTCAATGTAGGTGAGGATGGGCTCCGTCTCCACTTTGTGTGTCAGCAGCACCGTCGTGGTGTTGCCGACCACCAGGGTCTCCGTCACGTTGACGTCGATGTTGAAGGCCTCGTGCGTCTCCAGGCAGAAGGTCGTGATGGAGACCAGGATGAAGAAAAGCGAGGCGAAAGCGACCACCTGTGAAAGTCAAAATCACACGGGCCGTGAGCTGAGGTGGGGCAGCCTCTTCTGCCTGGAGGAGGTCAAAGCACTCCAGTGCTGCCACGCAGCCCCCAGGACCAAGGCTGGAGGATGAGGAGGGATCCCTGGACCTTTCCCATGAGCTGACAGCAAACCTCTGTCCCTGGGGCCATCAGTCCAGGACCTTCCTCCAGTGCTCCAGCCCGTACAGGAGAAGGTGTGCTGGGCTCCAGCTGCGCCTGGAGAGGTGCCAGGAACGGCAGTGGTGGGGGTGCGGGGGCACCGGGACAGTCTGGGACTGGAGCAATCTCCCAATGGGAGCAGACATGAAAAGGGAATTCTGCCAGGACAAATTCAAAGAGCTTTCCCCCGCATTCATCACAAACCACCCCAGATGCCAGGTTCACAGCTGTGATCTTTGGGGTGTGGATGTGTCAGAGACATCCTCTCACCCCCCAAGGATCACTGGTGGGGCCTGTGCCCACAGAAGGTCTGGGAGGGCGGGATCAGGATGAGGAGAGGAGCAGGCAGAGCTCAGCCCCTGCGGATGCCTGGACCTGGTGACACCCAGATGTTCCCATTTCTCTGCTCTGCCCAAGCAGGGAGAGCGTTGTCCCCTCCATGTCACCTCCTCCTCCTCCCTTCTCCTTGCCTGTGAGTGAGGAGGGGCCGGCAGCAGGCCCTGGAAGTCACAGGCTGTGTCCCAAAGCGCCACCTCGTTGTGCTCCCATCAATCCCGCCCAGCTCCCTCCCTCACCCATGGCGAGCCCACTACCCAGAGTTTCTGTTTCCAAGATCCTCCTCCCTCCCACCCTCCCAGAAAAATAAATCTTCAGAGCAGAAAAACTCTTGTTCTACCTTCCTCCAGCACAAAAGCACGGTGGTTGGAGCTCCCCGGGAGCGGGTCCTGCTGCAGCCCTGTGCTGCACCTGCACCAATGCAGGATGTGACCTTTTGCTGTCACACCACCCAAGCGGCTGCGCCTGGCAGAGCCGCACCGTGAGCCCGCTCCCGGCGACAGCCCGGATCCTCGGCTGGAGTGAATCAGCAGCAGAGACAGCCTGAGTCACGCTGGAGAAACACCCGGCCCCGGAGTCCGGCCGTGCCGGCAGCCCCGAGCCTGCCAGGAGCGTCCCCGAGGGGCGTCCCCAAGGGCAGACACGTGTGGGTCCGTCACAGGGAGCGCCAGCCCTGCAAGAGTTCGGTGTGAAGTTTAAATCAGGCACTCAGTGATGGAGAAACCTCTGGAGGATGATTGTCCTGCCCCAGGGAGAGAACACCTGCTCGGGGATGGAACCAGATGCTCCTCACACCTCAGCCAGAGCCCGTTGGGCCACGTGTGGGGATTCGGCTCTGAAGGCTGAGCGGTCGTGTGCAGTTTGGGAAAAAAATCCAACAAAATTGAGGTCTTAAAGCAAGGCCAGTTTAAGCAGACAAGCGTCTCTACACAGTGGTGGCACAGCCAAAATAATCCGCTTTTCAGCTGAGGGCTGAGTCACGTTCCTGAGCTTCCCTGTATGGGGAATCTTGGGAAAACCTGAAGAGTAAAAAATGAGACTTAAAGCAAAGTAGAAAGAAAAAAAATTCACCCAGGAAGGGAGTGAGACCATGCAAACACTTGAGTAATGGAGCAGCCCTGCTGCTGGGTGTGAGGTGAGACCTGATTTAGCCCAAGGAGCAAAATTAGCCTTTAAAAATAGAAAAGCTGGGTTCACAGCGGGTGCCAACCATCGTGTCCCCCCCAGAGTGCCGCTCCAGTTCTGTGTCTGACCCAAGATGTCTCACCTCAGCTTCAGTCTCTGCTCCAAACTCAAGTTCTTTTCTGAAGAAGTCTTTGAAATAAAATAAACCCTGTGTATAAACCCGGTACTGCCAACACACACCAGAACTCCCACCAAACAACTCCTCCAGAACCCGTTGATGTCCTACACAACCTTGGCCTGCACTCGACAGCTTGAGATGGGTGATCCCAAAAAATCCATGACCCTACAGGGTCCCACTAGCCTGGAAGTCCCTGTGAAAGTGAGATCAGGACTCTCCAAGTTGGGCAGCAAAGGGAAAAAGCAATGAGGAGCTGCACATAAGAAGAGCTTGGATGTAGAGGGAAAATCACAACCAGGGCAGTTTCCCACGGGGAGGAAAAGTGTAAAGCTCCAGCTGGGAGAGCAGCTGCACCAGGGAGCAAATATTCCCTGAGGAGACTGGATTGAGGAGCCAAGGACACCATGGCCATCGATGGTGCCCAGAAAAGAGGCTAAAACATGGGGGAGACTCCTCAGCACGTGCTCACACGGTCGCCAGCTCAGGAGGAGAAGTGCTAGAGGAAGGGAAAGATGGAAATAACAAGGAGGCCAACTGAGTCAGGGCCCTAAGGGGATGCTCCGTGGAGAGGAGGAGCGAGGACCGGAGAAATTCAGCTCTTGAGACTCCTAGCCATGGCAGCCACACAGAGAGTTTTCATGGACAGCCTGGGAGTGCTGCTTCCCAAGGTCTGGCTCCAGCACATTGCCCAGCACCCCTTCGGCTCTGGCAAGAGACGGGGAGACACCCCAAAATGGGGTATTAAAGAAATCCCGACCACCACAAACCCAGGGCAGCACCGGGAATGTTTTACCCACAGAGATGCTCACGAATCCTGCAGCAGCCCAGTGCCTGACGGCGACTCCAGCCAGGAGCTGGGTGCACTCACTTGGGCTGGTTGCGTTGCTCCGTGCCTCAGTTTCCCCCCATAGCACAGCAGTTCTCATAAGCTATGGCAAAACTATACCGGTGCTTTTTTTCCTGTTGCCTGTGGAAGTTGATCGTTCCCATGGCACTGCTGAGCTGAACGTTTATCTAGAGCAGCGAGGGGGAAGCAGGGGGATCCCAGCACAAACTGGTCCCACTCCAGCCGCAGTCGGGCCTCAATCCCAACCATCTCTGCTCCCTCCAACACGTTCCTCCTGCTAAAGCCTTTCCAGGAGCAGCTCAGCACACAGGAAAAGCAGAACCAAATGACACCAGGGGGAAAAACATGAGCTGAATTATTGTGCTCAGGTTTATTTTTAATTTTGTTTAATTTTTTATTTGGAGCTTTACACCGCTCAGAGCATCTCTCCAAGGTGAAGAGCGCTCAGAGATGGGCAAAGGAGGAGGGGGCACCCTTTGAAAATGGGTCCAGCTCTCACTGCGCGAGCGTTCTCTGCGTGTGTGTGTGTGCGTTGCTCTAACATTTGCTGCAAAAACACCTCGCTGCCAAACTGACCCCTGCCCCGCGCACCGCTCGTGGGTGTGAAATGCCTGCAGAATTTCTTACCATTGAAGGGGCTTTTTTACACCTCTGAATGCATCCAGAATTGATCTCCATCCCAGATGCCTGCCTGCCTGCGTGTGCGTGGCAGGTTTATGAGCCGGGCGTGCCAGGGGCTGGGTGGGTCTCGGGGGGTCGGTGGGCAGCGCTTTGGGGGTGATCTACGAGCAGCTGGGAGAGGAGACACGTGCTCGGAGTAGCGCTGGGCTGGGAGCCCCAGACGTGCCTGGTTTTGGGGGACACGTCGGTGCCCGTGAGCAGGGACAGCCCGCGTGCCCAGGGAGGGTGGCAGGGCCTCTGGTGCACGGATGAGCTCGCGTGTGCACACGCATGGGGCTGGGGCCACGCGTGGTGAGGGGGCAGCAGGACTGTGCCTGGGGTCGCAGCGGTGCCTGATGGGCTCCGGGGGCTGTGGGGACGGCCCCGGTGGGGACAGCGGGCACGGGGTGCACGGGCACGGGGTGTCCTTTGGGGCTGCAGTTCCTACACGTGGGGAGCATGAGCTGCTTGGGGACAACCATGAGGATCCCGTTCGCTGCAGGAGCCTGATGTCCACCCCACACCTGCGCTGGTAAATGTGGCTTTTGGCATCGTGCAGCCCGGCCAGAGGAACCCAAACAAGCTATCCTAGAGCATCCATGAAACTCTGCCAGGAGCCAGCCCTGCCAAGGACAATCCCTCATCTCCGTGTGCCCAGGAGGTGCCCAGGGAGCACCCGAGGGCACAGAGGGGCAGGGATTGTGCTTGCCCCCAGTTTCATCCCAGCTCTCCCAGCTGTGCTGTGTTGGGAGGGGACTGGGGGACAATGGAAGAGGTGTCCTGTAGGGTGGGACGTGGCTCACGTGCCCCACAGGAGGAGGGACACAGTTATGGGGGGAACCTCATGTAACCCACCAGGAAAGTCGGTCTTGCCCTCGAGGATGGCGAGGTGAAGACCCAACCCCGGCACGGCCCCATCCCAGTCCCCGCCGGCGCGTCTCGGGAGCTTACCCTGGCCGCCTTGGACGAGTAAGGATCCTCAAAGAGCGCCCACATCTTGGGCTGCCAGTTCCGGCAGCAGCCGCCCCCTCCGGCAGCCCCCGCCGCCCCGGGGGGCCTGTCATCCATGCCCAGGCGCTGAAGGGTCATCTCCCTACCCCCTTCCTCTTCAGGCTCCTCTCCAGCAGCCCCTCCGCCCGGCTCGGGACTCTCGAAGATGTCCAGGGCCTCCTCGGCGTCGCGGTGCTGGCGGTACGGTCATCCAGCAGCACGGCTCCACGTCGGTCTCGTCGATGCCCCAGTAGGTCAGCTCCTCCTCGAAGAGCGGCCCGCAGATGTCCGCGGGGCAGTGCAGCTTGCCGGTGCGGTAGTAGTTGAGCACGTAGGAGAAGATCCCCGGGTGGCGGTCGAAGAAGAACTCGTTGCTTTTACCGTCAAAGTCAAAGTTGCTCTGGGCGTCGGGGTCGGCCAGCCAGGCCAGGCGCGTGCCCGGCAAAGTCCGCAGCGTGCTTTTGTAGGTCTCATGCCGGGTGCCGCCTACGTTGATGGTGATCTTGTCCGACTCTTCCCCTTTGCCCATCTCTTCCTTCAGGCATGTTTTGGAGGGTGGTTTGTTCCCAGACTTGCGTCCACGGTAGGAGGAGACACACACCGAGCTGATCATAGATTTCGGTGGATGGGAGATGCCCACAGCGCGCACCCTTCCTCCGGGCGAGGAGCCGGGCTTCGGCGAGGGCGGGAGAGGAGGACGGAGATGGGACTGGGGACGGGAAAAGGGGGGGGTGGGGGGCCTCAGGCTTGGCTCCGGCCTCGGGGGGAGCAAGCTGGAGCCGCGCCGGACGCCGCTGGCTGCCGGGGGACAGCAGGGGAGGCTGCAACCTCCACCCCCTCCAAAGCCACCCCCCCCAAATAAAACAGCCCCAAAGCGGAGCCAGCCCAGCCCTGCCGGGCAGCAACAAGTGCGGGATGGAGGGGCCGGGAGCGGGCGGGGGGGTGCGGCAGGCGGGGGGGATGCGGGCCCGGCCGGGAGGATGCTGGGGAAGGGACTGGGGACGCTGAGCCCGGCCGGGCGGCGTGTCCCCCCCCTGCCGGTACCTGCAGCGCCAGGCGCGGGGGGGCCCCGCCACCCGCCCCTCCCGCTCCGGCTCCGCGCTCCCTCCGTCCCCCCCCGGGCTCGGGGAGGAGGACGGCGGCCGGGGGGCTCTTCCCCGGTTCCCGGCGGAGAGAAGCGGGGGGTTGGATGCGCCCTCTCCGCCTCCCTTCCCGGGGGTCCCCGTTCACGCGTGGCCGGCCCGGGGGGGCCTGTTGCGCCCCGGCGGTGCCTCCCCGCGGGGCTCGGCGAGAGGGAGGCGGCGGGAGCGGCTGCGGGGCTCGGCGGTGCCTTTATAGGGCTGGGAGCGAGCGGTGGGGTTACGGGAACCGGCGCCGCCCCGCCGGGGGGCCGGGGACCCCCGCCCCAGCGCCCAGCCCCGCAGCCCGCCCGGCGCCCCCCCCCCAATCCCCGCATCCACCCCTCCCTCCATCCTTCCCATCCCTCCATCCATCCCTTCATCCCCTCCACCCCCGGCCCAACCCTCCGCCTACCCCCGGCTCCCCCGCACCCCCCGGCACCGGCTCACCTCCCCGCTGGGCCCGACGTGCCGGTGAGGGTCTCGGGGGGTCGGCGTCAGCGAGGAGTGAACCCCGGACACCCCAGCTCCTCTTCGCGCCGGAGGGGAAATGCAGCCCAGAGCTGCCTGCGGATCTGGAGCCAGCTCTTGGCAGAGGCTCCCGCAGATCCCATCCCTCCCTGGCTCGCAATTCCTCGCTCACCGAGAGGTCAGGAGAGACCGACCCCGCGGCCGGTGGGGAGCTGGGAGGCTGCGCTCAGACCTGACCCCCCTTCCCTCCCACCACCCTCCCCGAGCATCTCCCCGCCCTGTTTCTGCTCCTGCGTGTGAGATGCCCCTTTCCCGCAGCGGCTGCCGGGGCTCGGGGTACCAACCACGCCGACCCTTCCCCTAAGCCCGGCTCCCTGCGGGGCTCCGACCCCCCCCCCCGGGATGCTGGCGGTGCTCAGCCGCAGCTCCTGGGGCTGGGGAGGAGGTGGAAGAGCCGCGGTGCCCCAGGGCCGGGGCTGTCCCCTCAGGTGAGGACCCGAGGGACTCATCCTTGCCAGCAGTGTTTACTGCTGCGCCGGCGCTGCTGCACTGAGGGCTGGGGGCTCTTTCGGGGTCATGGAAGGGCCCCAAGCCCAGCACAGGCTGTTATTGGGGTGGGGGTCTCCTCCAGGAGGGTCAGCGCTTGGATAAGGGAGTTCTCGGTGCAGGGTGAGGGGACGTGCTGCCCCAGCACCCCTCTCTGCACCCCCCGGGGCCGTGTGGTGCATTGTCACCCCGCCAGAGCCCATCCTCGCCCCCTGCCCGAGTTTGTCCCCTCGATGACATGACCCCAAAATCCGGGGGGCCTTGGGGGAGGTTGGGGAAAACACTCCACCCTCCCCCCCAAAAAAAAAAAAAATCCACGAAGAGCCACGCTGGAATCTTACCACCAAGAACGCCCTGCTCCAGCTGTGACTGCAAGTGCACAGCTCCCGGGGCCGGATCCTGAGCGCTGGAGGCCGGCGGAGCTCCACAGCCCAAGCACCCAGAGCTGCACCAGAGCCTGGAGCCCGAGGGAAAACCGTGCTGGAAAGATCGAGCCTTGCATCACCGGCCAGGCATCGCGGCTCAGCTCCTCATCGCCGTAACGCCAGTTTGGCCAGGAGGAAGGGATGCTGCGACCTGATGCTAATATTTTATCTGCCGACTTTCATCCCGCCAGAAGAGCTCCGTGCACCCAAGCGCGGCCGTTCCTGGGGTGGGAGGAGGTGGCCAAGCAGACAAATGAGTTGTTTCTGGGGAAGGAAGAGATCTTTTAGCCGGCAACACCCGCCCAAAGCTGTCTGCTCTCTAAATATGCCTTCTGATTTTTAATGGCCATGGGAAAAAAAAAATATATATATAAATAAAAAGAAAAAAAAAAAAAAAAAAAAGAAAAACAAAAACAGAGAGAGAGAGAGAGAGGGAAGGAGAGAAAATGGAAAGGGCTGGGTGAATAAGGGCCTTTGTGGAGCAAGAAGGAGTCACGTCTGCAGGGATGTCCTGTGAGGCCCAAGGCATCTCAGATAACATCCAGACAGAGGATGGAATGAAGGGCAGGTCCTGGAAGATCTCCAGGAGGATCAGCTGCAGCCTGCAAAGCCTTGGGTGGGTCCTGAGCACATGGCAAGGGGTCTCTGGGTCCTCCCCGCCCACGGCCTCTTCCCCTGACCCAGCACAGCGCCCTGAGCCTGGCCCAAGGCCCAGCACATCGGGAACATCCCCAGAGGTGGGGAGAGAGCAGCACAGGGTGCTCAGGGGGCTGAGTGGCCCCACAGGGAGCTCGGGACACGCTGGGATCCCTCGAGGGCTCTGTCCATGGAAGGACAGAGGAGGAGGGCGGACTGCAGCAGCTGAGGGAGAGACAATCCTGGTTTGGTGTAGAAATAGCCCAACCAACCTCTCCAGGTCCTTCCAGCCCAGAATCTCATTAGTGGAAGAGGTGCTGTCCTCAGGAAGCCCTGGATGCTCCACACAAGGTCTCTGCCCTCGCGTTTTTGGTGGGACAGGTTCATCTCTGATCTGTGCGTGGTGGCACCCACGGCACTGCCCTCCCCAGGGGGTGATCCCCAAGGAACCTTTCTGGACTCTCTCTTGGAGGTGGGTCTTCCCAAAAAAAGCTGCCCCAAGCCCTGGGGAAGCTCTGTCTCTGCTCTCTGCCTCCACCAGGTGAAATTTTAGCTACCATTACTCATTTTCGCAGTTCAGATTGTACCGACGGAGTTTGCAGCCCCAGGAGCTCAGGCGGGAAGGGGAGCTGGCGCATGCCCTGGCTCCCGGCTAGGGAACGCTCCCCGAATTCCTGGGGATCGTCCCGTGCCCTGTCACACAGTGCCACCTCGTGTCCTGCGCGCCGCCCCGAGCCCCGGCACGGGAGCACACGGCCGCGGGAGCGCGGCGGGGTCTGGGGAGAATCTGCCTCCATCCACGGCGCCGCTGACGCAATTTCGCTCCATAAAAACAGCCTGGGAACGGGAGGGGGCCGGGCTGGAGTGGGGACAGCGGTGGGGATTGTCTGGCTCGGGAATGAGCGAGAGCGGTTGGTGAGGGCGGTGCCGCGCCTCGGTTTCCCAGCCTTTGAGAGCCGGGATGGCCTTTTCCTTCCCGAGGTGCTCGGGGACTCGCAGCAGATGTTGCTGTAGCAGCTCCACCTCGCGTCCGAACGCACCTGGTGCCCGCAGCCTGTTTTGAGATGGGACACCCAAAACTCACCCCCACATCCGACAGCAGCATCCTTCACCTCCCACCAGGCTCTGAAACCTCTCCCTCACTGTCACAGGAAGTTCAGTATTTATGGGGTGTTTAAAATAGAACGTATTTGGCTTAAATTCCACATTTGGCCCCATTTCTGCATCGTTCTTCCAGCCCCCGAGGGCCAGAATTGCCCGTTCCCGTTTGTTTCTCTCACCTGTTCCCAGGAAGCCCCGGCACTGGGATTTGCAGACCCTCTCTCAGCCCCAGGGAGCACAGGACGGGCTGGGTGCAGCAGGTTCAGCGCAGCAGTGTGTCCCACCCGGCACCTGGCATTACCCTGAGCCGGGATCTCCATCCCTGCTGGGCCAGAGCTGCCCTTCGTGTCCCATTGTCCTGGTCACCACCCTGGGGATGTTCTCCCCCGGAGCTGAGCCCTGGATGTCCTCTGTGCCACCTCCTGTCCCCTCCCTGGGCACTGCTGCTCCTCCAGCCGTGCCAGACTCTTGCCCCAGACCTGCACCCACATCTCCAGATGGTTCCCAAAGGACTTTCCCTGCTCCCCCTCAGCGCCGTGCGTGGGGACAGTTCAGTTCCCGGCCACGGCCGTGTCCCCGCGGCACCCCCGGGGCGGGGCTCTCATCTGGACCCCTCTCTCCTGGTTTCTTCCCTCCTTGCTCACGCTCCTTGGAGCAGCCCAGGAGAAGCCAAACAAGCTTCCAGAGATGGGAAGGAAGGGAAGAGGCGGCTCCGCTCCCCAGCGAACCTGAGCTAACTCCCAGCGGGGATCTGGGATGGCTGGAAACCCTCGGTCCTTCCCCAGGAAGGGTCTCCAGGCTCCCGGCAGCGCTGTTAGCAGGGCGCTGTGCGGAGGAGCAGACGCTGCACCGTGCCTGTCGCTGTGCCCTGAAACAGCGTGGACTGGTTAAACTGGCTAAACTGGTTAAAATCCCCACAACGCTCCTGCAGACAGCTCGCTCTGAGCAGAGGGGACACAGAAGGACAAAAGCGGCACAGGACAGGGAAGGACAGACCCCGACACCCGCGGGCCCTTTGCTTTATGTCTCTGCCGCCCTAAACCTCAGAGAGACCCCAAAGCCCACCCAAGAAAGGGAAACAGAGGCACAGAAGAGACTCGGTGAAGGAGAGCTTTGGTAAGAAGAGACTTTTAATCAGACTCTGGTACAGCTCTTACAGGGTTTCTCCCGACGGCCGAGGAGCCCGGGCGGCGCAGCCCTGGCCCCTGCCCGGCACTCGTGGGAACTACTGCGGCTACGAGGGGACACGGGACGCGTCACTACGAGGTCTGTGCTTTACCTGTACAGGAGGGCTTCGCCAGTGTTGTGCTTGTCCCAGGGGAAGGCTGTGCCACGTCCCTCCCGGCCACCAAGGCCACCCGGCCCCGCTCCCCGCTCCTGCCGAGGGGACCCATGCTCGGGAAGGGTGGGGGCCATTGGAAGGCAGTGGGAGCTGCTTCTGGGAGGTGCTGGGGCTTAATGTGACCTGGCAGGGTCTGGGCAGGAGCTGGGAGGTGAGGAAGGGGCTGTTTTGAGGGGATTGAGGGGAATGAGCCGTGGGACACCCTGGGGACCCAGCTCCGGTCATCCCCTCTGCTTTGTACCGGGGTCGAGGTCCCTGTCCCTGCAGCAGAGGCCGATGCTGGGGACAGAGCGCCCCAGCTGCAGCCCTGCAGGCTGGACCTGCAGCTCCAGCACCACAGGGCGTGCCTCTCCAGCAAGCTCCCTCTTGCCCTCTCCAGACCCCCTGAACAGCCTCCCCCCAGAGAGGGAACAGCGTTTGGACCCCTCCTGACCTACCCGGCACTTCCTCGTCCCCCAGCCAGGGACACCACATTGCTCCGAGCAGCAGGGTCTGGGCTGAGAACCCTGCAAGGAGCTGATATGGGGGGACAGGGACATCAGCAGTGGTTCCCCCCTCTTCGTCCCACTGCCTGAAGGAAAACTGAAAAGTGCCTGTGCTCACGACTAGCAGCTATTCCCTGTGCCTCTGTGCAGAAAAAGAGGGAAAGAAGTGATTCCTAGGGCTAAAAGCCACTGGGGGTCAGCCCGATCCACAGCCTGGGACCCCGAGAAGGTGTGTGGAGGGAGAACCTGCCCCGGCGAGCGGGAGAAACCCCCCAGGCAGGCTCCAAAAGTGAGCGAGTACAGCCAGAAGTGAATCCTAAAGCCACCCACGCACACGGACACGCGCACACCCCACGCACGGCATCTACGGACGAACACGCGCACGCTCCCACGGCGACAACACGGATCTCCTAAAACCTAACACACACACACACACCCCATCCCCAACACCCCATGTCTAACACCGAGCAAATGCCACGACAAGATACGGTATTTCCACAGAGAAAAGTAAAGGTGTCGTCGCTCTTCCTCCTCCTCCTCCTCGCTGCTGGATCCCCGGGGCAGCTGCACAGCCCCGGGGCTGGGAGGAGAAGGGGACGTGCACCCACCACGCACGAGAAATAAAAAGGTAAAAAGATGCCCTGCTATAGAATGAGGATTGATCTGTACAGCACTGGGAATGAAAATAGGTCATGGGCCACTTCGGAGTACGATTTGTCATTTAACAGCATTTACAGTGACATTTACAGAATAAATATACAATAGAAATAGAGAATCTCTAGGTTATTATTCCGTCTCGTCTCTCTGTATATATTTTATATATATATATAATATAGCTTCTTTGTTACCTTCTTATTGACTTTGCCTCCTATTGATGCTGCAAGAAGACGAGAGGGAAGCGAGTGCTTCCCCTGGCTGGTTTGGGAACGGGGCTGGGAGGGACGGAGAGCCGGATCCTTCCCCCTGGGGTTCCAGGAGCAGCGTGCCACGGGAGCACATGGGACTGAGCGTTCTGGCTGTGGGAGGTTTCCTGCTCCAATAACTCCATGGGAGCTACGGTGGGAACCCGGCCCCGGGGCTCGGGGGCGTCGGGCAGGCGATGCTGGGCAATGATTTGACTCATCCATCCTCTGCTCTGCTGGTCAGGTGAGGATGGACCCCACGAGAAATGGGAGGGGGCACGTTGCTGAAAATGCCACTGGATTTGGGCTTCTCCCTTCCAGAGATGATGCCATGGGGACACCTCTGTGTCCCTCACGCATGGGCAGAGGAAGGAGAAAGACATGGCAGGGGATGAGGAAGGGGGAACTGCTGGAAGGAGCGTGGCTGATCCCAGCTCGCAGATCCGCTGCCTCTTGGAACCATCACTGAGCTGCTCGGGTTCAGTCCGCTCCTCCATCTCCCCCCAGAAAAACATAAACAAAGGCCTTGAGCTAATTGTCCGGGAAGAGTCTCCAGGTCACCAGCCAAGTCCATGGAGAAGACTGTGAATAAAGGATCACACCCACAAGAGATGTCACTGCGGGAGCCTCCTGGCCCCAGGGATGCTGAAAGTCAGGGGTGTGGTGAACGGGCCAGCTGCTTTCTGCCTTCACCTGCAGCCAAAAGGAGAACCAAGGTGAAAGAAAAGCAATTGGCAGGAAAGCAGAGGGAGAAGGGCTCATGAAGCAGCACCCACAGACGGGGCCTCAGAGCGGCCTGAAAGATCTTCATGCACAACCTAAGGCCAGCAGCACCCAGGATGAGGAGTTCCTCCAGGCTTTGGAGGCAACAGAGGGGAGAGAGGGTGCAAGGAGGCTGCTGCTTGTGTGTCCCCAAGGGAAGGGGGATGATGCCAGGTTATCCTTGGCAGAAGTGCTTGGTTACGTGTAGGATTCGGGGAAATGAATCCTACATGTAACCTCAGTCCCAGCAGGAGAGACCCCAAGCGAGAAGATCCCATCCTTTCCTGGACAGCCTGGGGAGAAACAGCATCAGGCCACCTCAGTCTGATCCCCCAGAAACATGGATGGGCACAATAGAGACCCCTGGACCCTCACAAGGGCTCCCAGCCTGGACCAAGAGCTAGTGGGGACCCGGCCCCCGGCACTGGCCCCCAAGAGCTGCGGCTCCTCGGATGCCTGTGGTCCCCAAGAGCTGGTCACCCCCTCCAAAGGCTGCTGAGCTCCTGTGAGTGTGACAGGAGGCAAAGCCAAACCCCTGGAGAAATGAGGAGGCACATCCAGAGAGAGCCACTGCCCAGCTCATCTGGAAGTCAGGGGGTGGATTCCTGAGAGCTAAACCAGGAGTGTGGTAGGACTGGATGTCCCACAGCCCCTCTGCTTGTCCCTCTGGGACATCTAAAGAGAGGAGTGAGAGGAGATGATCACCGTGCCAGGGATTTTGGTTCGGCAGAGCATCCCACAGGTCAGGAGTAATTCCAGGAGAGCGCTCCTGACCCCCATCACGCCCCCACACAGGCCCACACCCCCAAACCACTGTCACCTCAGGGGTCCTCCTGCCACTCAGCACCATCACACCCACCCAGGGAGCATCCCAGCCACCCCATCCCATGGCTGGGACCTCGCCGTGCCTCCAAACAACTCCCAGCCACCGTCCCTTGGCTGGTGGCAGCAAAGATTGCAGGGATGCACCCGTCTCACACACCCCAACATCTCAGCCAGCCCCACGCTGCTCCCTGCCAACCCTGGTCAGGATTTGGGGGGTTATTTGGGTGTGTCCACAGCTATAAAAACCTACAGGAGATACAACAACAACAACAACGATGGTGACAACAACAGCACCTTTTTGTGCTATGAACATCGATGATTAATTGTGCTCGTTGGAATAAGGCCATAACTCCTCCCGGCTAAAGGACAACAGACGGGGAGGGAAGAGCACTGGGTGGCAGGAGGAAGTGTGATTGGCTTCCCACCTGCCACCAGGTCCTTGTTCCAACCATCAGCTGCTTAGAAAAGAGAGATTTCTTTGCTTCAGATATGAGCTGCACTAGAACAGCTCTTGGAAAGGTATTGCAGCATCTCTTACTCCTCCTCCCTTCCCCAGAGGTGAGCCCAGGGGTCCTGCCTTTCCACTGAGGGTTGTCAGAGGAGTCCTGCCCCTCCTGCAATCCCTTCTTCCCGATGTCGTCTCAGAAATGGCTGCTTCGCTTACGATTTTAAGAGGGGTTTCTTGTTTGTCTTCCTTATGAATTAATTTTCCTGTTGCCTGGACAGCCAGGATCCACTCCCCAGTGCCCTCCTCTCCCGGCGGGGGTGGTGGGCAGGCAACCATCACAGTTCAGATTCAGGGGTGCTGGCCAGGAGGTACCCGCTCCCGTAGCGTCCGTTGGGAGCACCGCTCATTTCCTTGGGGGAGTTGCTCCCGGGGCCCAGGTAGGAGCGGTGCGTGGGCATGGGCGACGGGGTCTCGCTGGACATCTTGTTCAGGATGAAGCGGGTCTCATCGTTGTCTTCCAGGTTGGAGATGTCCTTCATCATCTGACCTTTCTTGTAGGTGACGGAGAGGGCGTTGGAGCCGTCCGACACGAGGTGGAACTGCCGGAGGATGAAGACCAGAGGCAGAGGGAGGGTTGCCAGGAGCATCAGGGAGATGAGGATGGCCATGGCCCAGGGTGGGTAGAACAGGAACTTTTCGGCAGCCTGGAAGAGACAGATAAGAACGTCATGGGAACGTTGCAGCAGCGGTGATGCCCGGCAGGTACAACATCTCCAAAGTGCCAGACTGTTACCCTGGTTTTTCTGAGTTTTTTATTTAGCCTTTTGAATTTCATAATGGAGTCAGATCTTTTAGTTACTGTACAATATTAGAACAGTTTTCTACCTTTTCCCACAGATGTAACATAAACAAATCCTTTGCTTTTCATTCTCTGTCCTTTGTTTGCATATTTCTAACCTGAAAACAACTGTAACTGACAATTGGTCTGGCCACTGAGGCTGAGGGGTGGAAACCCCAAAAAGCCAATCTTCTGGCAGACCCAGAAATGTATAAAAAGTAAAGAATAAACAAAGAGGCTCTCTTCCTCCTCTCTCCGCTCTCTCAGCAGTGAGCTGGGATCGGAAGGACTTCTGCTTTGCAAAAATCTCTTGTCTGCGTGTGACTGCTTTGTGTGCCTCGGTGACACCAGACTGCTCCTGCTGCCTCCTGCCAGGCTCAGGGACGCCACACGGAGGTGGGCTCAGGTGGAGGGGGAGGATCCTGACACAGGATGCTGGGCACGGCTGGGAACCAGCCAAAACCAACACAAACGGCAGCCCACGGGCAGAGCCGGCTGGAGATACCTGGGCAGGGTGAACAAACCTGACTGCTCCCGGGGGATGAGCGGGGCAGGAATGTCACCCTAGCAGCAGAGGAAGGAGCAAGGAGCAGAGCTGGGATGAACAGAGTGCTCTGCAGCTCTGTGTGGGGAAGGGAGGGGGCTGTGCTCACCTCCTCTCTGATCCACGCGTTGTATCCCGGGGGGGTGATGCCCAGCTGGATGATGCTGGCGGTCATGAGCACGGCCATGCAGATGGGAGACACGTACTTCCAGCTGTAGTAGTAGAACTGGTAGGGCCGGAAACCCAGCATTTCTGTCAGCTCCTGCATGAACCTGCCGAGGACAGACACGGAATTGCGATATCCCCCACCTTCGAGTGAGAAACAACCTCTCAGGAGCCCCGCTGGTGCTCAAGGCAGAGCCTGAAGAGGAACCCCGCTGACCATCTCAGCATCCCACAAGCCTGAAAAACTTGTGGAAAACTCCTCAGGACAAGATCATAGCTTTATCAGAGCTGCCTTTGCTCTGGACAAGAAGCACTGTGGGGAACAGCCTCCCCTTCCAGGAGGACCTGGAAACCTCAGGAAAAAGGGTCATGACAAGTAACTGAGCATCACAACCTACAGGAGATACCCACGAGCAGGACCCACTCCTGGGGCTGCCTTACACCAGGGCAGGGCAGGAGATCAAAGTGAACCCAATTCCTGCCTCTATAACTGCCCTTGGAGCATTTTCTCCTGGAGAAAAAGCCGTACGGAAAAGAGGTGGGAAGGAGGGGTTTTAGTCAGGAGTTACAGCACAATTATTCCTTTTGCCGTAGGAATTCCTTACTTCTTGGTGCCGTAAATCCAGGCCACAGCGATGTTCTCCAGGATGACCACGATGGTGAGCGGCAGCGTGGCCGAGTAATCGTCAAACATGGTGACAAAGTAGTTTCCAGAACGCTGCACAAAGATCAGCCCCGCTACGAAGGCGAAGATGCAGCAACCGACTGTGGGGAGCAAAAGGGCGTGGTCAGCAGAGCCCCCTGAGGGACACCAGGACCTCCACAATGTTCACAACCTGCATGGGCATGGTCAGCAGACTCCCCTGAGGGACACCAGGACCTCCACAAGGTCCATTCCCTGTAGAGCGTGGTCAGCAGAGCCCCCTGAGGGACACCAGGATCTCCACAAGGTCCATTCCCTGCATGGGCACGGTCAGCAGAGCCCCCTGAGGGACACCACGATCTCCACAAGGTCCATTCCCTGCATGGCACGGTCAGCAGAGCCCCCTGAGGGACACCACGATCTCCACAAGGTCCATTCCCTGCATGGGCACGGTCAGCAGAGCCCCCTGAGGGACACCACGATCTCCACAAGGTCCATTCCCTGCATGGGCACGGTCAGCAGAGCCCCCTGAGGGACACCACGATCTCCACAGTGTCCATTCCCTGCATGGGCATGGTCAGCAGAGCCCCCTGAGGGACACCAGGATCTCCACAAGGTCCATTCCCTGTAGAGCATGGCCCAGTTCACCCCCTGCTATGTCCACATTCATCTGGAGTGACTCCCCACGGCAATGGGGACCCCCCGGCCCTTCCCAAGGAGGTCCAGGAGAAGAGGCCTCACCTGTGAACAATTCCTTCCGCACCTTGAAGGTGTCGATGATGGGCGTGGTGATGCCTGACATGGTCCCGATCATGCTCCCCAAGCCCAGGTTGATCAGCATCAAGAAGAACATGACGGACCAGAAGGGCGAGGCCGGGAAGTGGGTCAAGGCTTCCGTGAAGGCGATGAAGGCCAGGCCAGTCCCTTGCACCGACTGTCGAGGCGGAGAGAGGACCAAAAGGTGAGAAGAGACTTGTCAGGGACACAGACTTGGAGCCCCGGAGGTCTCAGTGCTGCCTTAAGCTGTAGCTTTCATAGCTGCAGACTCTGTGCTGCCTCGGGGTGCAGTTCTGAGCCTCATATTAATGGTTAATGAGCTCTCTCCACAGAGCAGGGAGACAAAACAAATCCTTTTCCTGCTGCACACCAAGGACAACTTTCAGCCCAAAGGCACAAACAACGGTGGATGGAGGAGAGAAAACAAGGATCAGACCTCACAACCTGCAGCTGTAACTGGACAATTGAACCCCAATATGCAAATGGACCAGAACTTATAAAAATGTAAGGTCTCATAACTGGTCAGCCATTTTGTGACCATTCCTGGTCCACCCTGGGTGCAGCCTTGGTCAGGCCCTGTCCTGCCCAATAAATCCCTGCTTTATTCTCCAGCTCTGTCCAGGTCAGCCTTCTTAGGCATCATCAGGTCTCCCTCACCAAATCCTCTTCAAGGAAAGAAATCCCAGTCTGCTACTGGAGACGAACTGGTGATGACCCTGCTAGACTTGTACTGGACAGAGCTTCTCCCAGCCCAGGAGGACCCCTGCGTGCTGGGTAAAACCACAGGGACTTGGATTCCCCATCCCTGGAGGGTCTCTAAAAGTTGTTTTTCCAGATCCACGTGCCCAGGATTGACACAGGGAGAGGCAGGGGGGCGGGTGGCCCGCTGGTCCTACCAGGAGTGCCACCAGGTACCTTGTCGAGCTCATCCTCCAACACGCAGGCATCCAGGCCCAGCTCCTTGAAGTGCCCCTCCTTCACCGTCATGATCACCCTGTACATCTCGTTGTAGTCCTTGGCGGTGAGGTGGGAGAAGTTCACGTGGGGTGGGATGAGGTCACGGCTCAGCACATTGCTGTTCAGGTAGCCCAAGATCTTCTCCGCGTTCCTAAGGGAGAGCAGAACCTCTCAGGTGATGCAGGGCACCTGAGACACACTGGATTCACACTCAATCTGCAGGTTAAGAGCCCGTCCTGGGGCTGGATTTTACCTTGGGGGAGCTGAATGTCCAATTCCCTCAGCTACAGTGGTACACCTCTGGAAATCCAGGCCTTGACCATCAGGAACCTGGGGCCACCAAACCCCAGGATCATCCAGCTCCAGAGCACTTTTCTGCCTCCAGACCCACCAGCAAAGACCTGCCCACCCCAAAGAGAGGAAAAGCAAATCTTACTCCACTATGCATTTCTCGTTCATGATGTTGGCCTTGAAGCCCAGCACAGCAAACACGACCAGGGTGGCCAGCAGAGACGTGAAGAAGTTGATGAAGGGGACAAGGACGGCATCGAACTGGCAGTTGTTGTCCTTCTTGTTGTAGCTGGAGAAGGCAATGACTCCCCCAAAACCCAGGCCCAAGGCGAAGAAAACCTGTGTGGCTGCTTCTCGCCACACCTGGGCGTCCAGCATCTTGTCCAGCTTGGAAGGGAGACACAAGAAGAAGTTAGGTGGCCTGGTGGCCCCACAACACATCCCAGAGCTACATCAGAAGGGCTGAGTTGGTTTTGGAGCAGCTGTGGGCTGCTTTGGTGTGGCAGTGGAAGGAAATGATCTCTAAGGGCCCTTCCACCCCAAACCACTCGGTGATTCCGTGATCTGCCACGGCCAGGCCTGGCTTCACCCAGCACTCACAGGCCCTCCTCCTCATTCATGCACGGGGGAAACTGGACAAGGTTTGACCTGACCACGTCCCTGTCTGCTCCACCTGCCCCAGAGGCATAGCTGAGGGTTCCATCTCTCCCTGGGCAGATTCCCAGTCAGTGTCCCCCCAGCCCAGGGAGCCACCACGTGCCCGGCCATGGGTCTCCATCCTCCCCTGGCTCATCCTGCTCCCAGAGCACCCGGAGCACTGAAATCCTGGCTGTGGGGTTGTTTTAACTCCTGATGCCTCCCAGCCACATTCCCCCTCTCCTGGGAGCCAGAGCTGCAGCCTGGAGGCCTCCCAGCATCGTTCATCAAGGAACCATAATTAATGTCTTCTAACAGCCCCGCCGGCTGAGCTGATTCATCTACATCTCCGCTTAATTAATTAATTAGCTGGTTAATTAATAAGTGCATACCACCAGCAGAGGTTTTGCTGCCAGCCAGCCTCTCTCCATTAAATCTTTATATTTCTGTATTCCCTTGGGCACCTCTGTGCCCCCCACCCTGGCATCTGGGAAGCTGAGGGTGGTGATTTTGTCGGGCTCGTGGCCTGTCCTGAATTTTGGGAGCCACTCCACATCCTGGTGATCTGCCAGGATCCCCAAGTTTGAGGCTGGCACTCTGATTTTTGGGGTGGGGAGGAAAATAAGGGGAATAACAGGAGAATAAGGGAAAACAGGGCATGAGCAGCCAGGAGGGGAACCTGCTCGGAGTCTGCTGGGCTTGAAAGTCTCACCTTGGGTGTGAACATGTACATGATCCCATCCACGGCCCCACGCAGCAGAAGGCCCCGCACCAAGAAGCAAACGAGCACCAGGTACGGGAAGAGGGAGCTGAAGTACATCACCTGGAGCAAGAGGGATGAACAGAGCACAGCCTCAGCTCCTGGGCCCAGCCACCCTCCCACCCGACCTACGGACAGGGACAAGGGAGCATTTCCCTCCCCAGGATGGGGCTGGCTCCCCAGGGGTGAACTGTGGGACCCCTCAGGGCAGGTTGGAGAGGTGGCTGGACAGTGGGCAGGCACAAAGGGACCTGGGGGTGCTGATGGACAGCGGCTGGACACGAGTCAGCAGCATGCCCAGGTGGCCAAGAAGGCCAGTGAGGCTGGGTGTGGATCAGGAATGGTGTGGGCAGCAGGAGCAGGCAGTGATTGTCCCCCTGAGCTCGGCACTGGTTGGGCAGCACCTCGAGTGCTGTGTCCAGTTCTGTGTCCCCCAATTTGGGAAGTGTTCCCAATTTGGGAAGGACATGGAGGGGCTGGAGCGTGTCCAGAGAAGGGCAACAAGGCTGGTGAGGGGTCTGGAACACAAGTCCTGTGAGGAGCGGCTAAGGGAGCTGGGGTTGTTTATCCTGGAGAAGAGGAGGCTCAGGGGAGCCCTCATCACTCTACAACTCCCTGACAGGAGGGTGCAGCCAGGTGAGGGTCCAGGTCTGCTCCCAGTGACAGGACAAGAGGAAACAGCCTCAAGCTGTGCTGGGGGGGGTTAGACTGGACACAAGGAAGAATTTCTTCACAGGACAAGTGATTGGGCATCGGAAGGGGCAATGTCCCTGGAGCTGTTTAAGGAAAGCCTGGATGTGGCACTCAGTGCCATGGCCTGGGTGACAGGGTGGTGTTGGGACTTGATGACCCCAAAGGCCTTTTCCAACCTAACTGGTTCTGTGATTGTGTGAAGTGCTGGAGTGTCACCGAGACACACAACGCAGTCACACGCAGACAAGAGATTTTTGCAAAGCAGAGGTTCTTCCAGATCCCAGCTCCTGCTGAGAGAGCGGAGAGAGGAGGAAGAGGAAGAGAGCCTCTTTGTTTATTCTTTACTTTTTATACATTTCTGGGTCTAGCAGAAGATTGGCTTTTTGGGGTTTCCACCCCTCAGCCTCAGTGGCCAGAACAACTGTCAGTTACAGTTGTTTTCAGGTTAGAAATATGCAAACAAAGGACAGAGAATGAAAAACAAAGGATTTGTTTATGTTACATCTGTGGGAAAGGTAGAAAACTGCTCTAATATTGTACTAAAAGATCTGACTCCATTATGAAATTCAAAAGGCTAAATAAAAAACTCAGAAAAACCAGGGTAACACTGGAGCTCACAGGGATTCTCTGCTGGTGTGGCTGAGCCCTGGCTGCACGTGTCAGTTGAACTAAACCTCTTCCCTACAGCCTCTTTTGACCTTGTTCTGGATCCCTCAGCTGTGGGGCGGGTGTGAGCATCCCAGGGGACGCAGCATTCCACAGGTACCCCAGAGCAGGGCAGGAGAGCATGGAACAGGCACATTCCTGCTTCCAGGACGGAGCCCAGCCGGGCTCAGGTGGCCACCGACACCCACCTTCCCCGAGGACTGGATGCCTTTGATCATGGACAAGCCAACGAGGCTCCAGGCCACCAGCAGACACAGGGTCATCTTCCAGTTGAGCCCCCCGCTCTCCGAGATGGAGTTGGAGATGTCCAGGGCCTCCCGGTACCAGAAGTAGGTGGTGGCTGAGCTCCTCTCACATTCGGTTTCTACAACTGCAACAGAGCAGAGGCAGCAGAGCGTGAGGGGCAGAGTCATCCGCTGTCTCCTGGGTGGATCAAATGTCAAAGACCCGCTGGAGCCAGCCTGGGAAGGGAGACACCTCTGGAAACTGAGGCACAGAAACTAATGGGGCTCATTCTTAGCAGGGAAAAGAAGAGACAGGACATAAAACCACTGCCCGGTGAAAATGAGATGTTAAATATGGGGAGAGACATTTTCATTTGCTATAAAACCTCTCAGAGGGTCCCAAGCTGGTGCTCAGATGTTACTAAACACCATTAGCTCCACCCGTGTCTCCGTCAGGCAGCGGAGCAGCCCCTGCCTGACTCTCACTGCCTCCCTCCATGGCCCTGGGGTCAGACCCTGGCCTCAAGCACTGAGGCAGCCTGAAAATCAGTGGAGATCCGGGATCCCCAGACTGGCACCAAACCCCATCAGTGGGGAGAGAGAGCATGGGAGACACTCATCCAACGCAAGGGGAAGCTCTCCACATGGTCAGGGCAGCTGGGCCAGAGAGGATCCAGACAGGAGACACCTCTACCTCCTGTTGGGGGTGATGGTGTATCCCAGAGTGTCCCACAGTGTCCCACAGCCCCCTTTCCCCGGGAACTGCTCCCTCCCAGCCCAGCTCCCCGTCCCTCACCGGTCACAGAGCCGTTCCTCACGATGGGGCACTCGCTCCAGGGCAGGGGGTACTGGAAGGACTTGAAGAAGTAAAAGATGCTCCAGCTGATGATGACGTTGTAGTAGAGACCAACAAAAAAACAGACCTGGTGGGGAGGAAGGAGGAGGACATGGCAGCAAACCACGGGGCAGTGACACTGTCCCCAGAGCACGTCCCGCCGCGCGGGGAGCGCAGGGAAGCGGGGCTGCCGGGATCAGGGGATGGACCCATTCCCAAACCAGCCCTGGAGCCACGAGCAGAGCTGCAAAAACACCCCTTGACCTCTTGAACCTCCCCACGGGGCTCCTCGGGGTTTGCCTCCTCCCACACGCCCCGGGTGGGGCTGGAGGGGCCCCGGGGGCACTCACGAGGCAGCTGGCGTAGCCGATGCCCCCCAGGCGGGGACAGATGTAATTCCAGACGCCGATGCTGCCCCGGCGGATCCGCTGCCCCGCTGCCAGCTCCAGGAAGAAGAGGGGCAGCCCGATGATGATGAGCAGGACCAGGTACGGGATCAGGTAGGCACCTGGAAGGGGAGAGGAAGGTGATTATAGATCCCCCTGCCCCGGTGCAGCCAAGGACAGATGGACATGGGTGGACACGCAGGGCAGAGCCAGGACAGTGTCCTGTGTTGCAGTGCAGGATGTAACCAGCAGTGTGTATTCTATTCCCAGCTGTTAAAAACACTTGGGGAGGGGTTTTTTCTTTATCTCTTCCAGACCCATCTTCCCTGCAGGGGATCTCTGCTGTTCATGGGCCATCCAGGCTCACTGCAGGGCTGAGACAATTCCATCATCCATTGGGAGATGCTCCACCCAGGGGAGGAGCCCAGCATTCCCACCTGGATAAAACCTGGGACTCAGAACAGCAGCACAGCCTGTGTGCACGGGATTCCAGAGGAAGATCAGACCCATCTCAGCACCACTGGACCTTCAGAGGAAATCTACACCTTGCTACAGGATCATTGCTTTCAGAACCACATCTGTCACTGCAGGAGGACTTGGCTGGACTGCTCCCAACACCCTGAGCAACAGCGTGTCAGGCTGTGTTCTGACTCTGTCAGGGTTTGCTTTTTTGTTTGCTTGCTTTTTTGGTATGACAACATTTTTATTTTTAATATTCCTAGTAAAGAACTGTTATTCCTGTTCCCATATCTTTGCCTGAAAGCCCCTTAATTTCAGAATGATGATAATTCAGAGGGAGGGGGTTTACATTCTCCATTCCAAGGGAGGCTCCAGCTCTCCCTGGCAGACATCTGTCTTTCCAAACCAAAACAGACAGGCTCTGCCTGGTCCGTCAGTTCATTTGCAAACAGCCTCAAGCTGTACCAGGGGAGGTTTAGATTTTAGATTGGATATTAGGACAAATTTCTTCATGGAAAGGATGGTCAGGCACTGGCACAGGCTGTCCAGGGCAGCAGGGGAATCCCCATCCCTGCAAGGGTTTAAAAACTGTGTAGGTATGCCACTTGGAGACATGGGCCAGTGGTGGCCTTGTGCTGGGTTAATGGTTGGACTCAGTGATCTTAAGAGGGTTTTTCCAACCTAAATGTTCCCATGATTTTCTGATCCAGGAATGCAGATCAGGGCTTGGCCAGAGGAGAAGCTGTGGAGAGGAGCAAACACAGGAAGGAAAGGGTGGAAGGAAAGGGTGCAGCATCCCCTGCTGGTGTGGATGGTGTGGGAGAGACCCCAGGGCCCCCAAGGACTCCCTGGATCCACACTGACAAATCTCCCTGTGCAGGGAGCCACCTCCACGGGCTGACCCCCGGGGACACGGCCACATTCCCGGCCACCTTGAACACACAGGAGCCATCCTCACCCCCAGGAACAGCCAAGCCCCCTGTCCCAACACATCCCCTGCGCATCCCACATTCCCAGCAGCAGCAGCACCACGCCATGTGCCACGGTCCGAGGAGCAGCAACAACTCAGGTTAAAGCCGGTTGATGTGTGTCTGGTTGTTGAGGCTGGACTGGAGCCGGTGGCTCCCGAAGCAGAACCTGTGACCGTAAAGGATGCGATGACTCACGCTGCAGCGCTCGCCTGAGGAACGACTCCAGCTCCTGCCAGGAGCTGAGGGATGGGCTCGGGACAACGTGCCTGGCTCCTGCAGGGCAGCAGACGGTCCGAAGACAACCGAAATTCCCGCCTGGATTGACACCCTGGTGACAGCCACCACTCCAGGCGCCGGGCAGGACCTGGGGCAGGGGGTGCTGCTCCGAGCAGGGGCTCTGCACAGCAGATCAGCTCTGGCATGGCTGGGGATGGTGTGAAAAATGTGGGTAGGGGGAGAAATTGAGGTGCAGCAGCCCAGGGTGATCGGGAGAGCAAAAGGAGAGGCCGAGAGCAGAGCTGGAGCTCAGGGAAATTCAGGAAGGACCACGAGCATTCCATCTCTGCAACACTCTCCTGGCTATCTCAGCTTACAGATAGGTGGGCATGATGGACAGATTCAGATGCAAATTTGTCCAGCATTGGAGATTTTCTTCCTGTGCTGCCTGGAAAGGTGCACAGCAGCTCTCACTCATGCAGCACCAGGGCAGCGCTGCCAGCCCCTGCTGGCTCCCAGCACTCCCAGTCCTGGGAATTTGGCTCCGGCACATCCTGCTACCGGCACGCCGCCGCTCTCCCCCGCAGACACCTGCCCGGGGAGCAGGAGGGAAAGCAGCCGCCGCCATCACATCCTGGAGCTGCTCAGAGCCACCAGGAAGGGTCTGTCCATCCCTCCCAAACTCCTGCCTCCGCTGGCCGGCAGCAGCCTCAGGGCCTGGTGGGAATCCCAGCGGAGAGGGTCAGATGTGGCAGGAGGGAAAGGCAGAGAATCGGTGTCTGCCCCATGGGACAGACAGATAGTGCCACTTGGGCAGAAGAAGAAGCACTGCAAAGCCCAGCAATCAGCTGCTCAAGCCAGCTCCCAGCTCTGTGCCTCAGTTTCCCCATCCGTGGAACGGTGGCAATGGTTGGAGCAGCTTGTAAAAGCCTTTTAGTTTAAGTCCTGCTGTGTTCTGTCACAGCAAGGAGCTCCTAGAAGCAGCTGCTTGTCCCAGTCCCTGCCAGGCTCGGTGCCCTGGGATGCCCCACGGGATGGGTCAATGCCACTGTCCACCTCTGCTGCAGCAGTGCCAGGGCCTGTGCTGCCTCCATTCCCACCCCATTCCCCATCCCAAAACATCCCTTTAATGCTCCCCATGTACAGACTGCAAGTTCAGCCCCGGATTTGAGGAATACACCAGGAGGAATCCCAGCCTGGGAATTCCAGCTGTGCCCCAATAGCACCTGCACAGCTGGGGCCAAAGCACCCCGAATAACCAGGACAGCAGAGAGCCCAGTGTAAGATGAGGATTTTTTTCACTGATTGCTCTAATTACGGTTAACTAAGGATTGCTGTGGTCATGGGGAAACTGAGGCACAGCTGGGTTAATCCTTGTACAGAAGAAGGATGCTGGTTCTCCAACCTCTGGGCCTGAGCCGGGGCTAAATCTCATTTAACGGGGAAAACGTTCTTGGCACTCAGAGGCCAGCTGTGGACAGAGGGGCTGCACCGACCTCCCCCAGCCCCGAACTGGGGGCGAACGCGCCGTGCTGTGCCAAAACCGAGCCGAGCTGGAGCCGGGGCGCGGCACTGGGAGGTGCTGGGATGCAGGAGCCAGGCACAGCCGGCTCCATCCCGGGCGGGAAGGGAAGGGAAGGGAAGGGAAGGGAAGGGAAGGGAAGGGAAGGGAAGGGAAGGGAAGGGAAGGGAAGGGAAGGGAAGGGAAGGGAAGGGAAGGGAAGGGAAGGGAAGGGAAGGGAAGGGAAGGGAAGGGAAGGGAAGGGAAGGGAAGGGAAGGGAAGGGAAGGGAAGGGAAGGGAAGGGAAGGGAAGGGAAGGGAAGGGAAGGGAAGGGAAGGGAAGGGAAGGGAAGGGAAGGGAAGGGAAGGGAAGGGAGGGTGAGCAGCCCCGGGAGGGGAGTGCTGACTGCACAGGTCTCTGTTTGGCAGAATGACTCATCCCGACGATGACACGAGGTGTTTGAATTATTGACAGCGCTGCAGGTTCGGCAGGGCTGGGGCCACGGCAAAGGATGCAGCATCGGGAACACAGAGAGCTCAGGGGTCACTGGGCTGGGCCCGGCCCCCTCCAACACTGGGCTGGGAAGGGGCTGGGTTTGGATTAATCAGGAACCCACTCTCTCAGCAGTGTCATGAAGGGTGGTGGGAAAGGCCTGGCCCCTCTGAGCTGCTCTTGGAAGCCCAAGGAGGAGGTGAGGAGTGGGATGAGAGGATGGGCTGGGTGGAAGGAGGATTTGGGAATGGGGTGGAACCACAAAATGTGGCTTCAAGGACCCAGGGAAATGGAGGGACTCTGTCTTCCCTTTTTAGCCCTAATTTCTAAATTGCCCCAAGAGGAATCAGGGGGTGCAGCCAGAAATCCCAGCTCCCAGCCTGGGATTCACCGTGACTTTAGAGCGGGCAGGTGGACAACCTCTAGGAAGAGGCCATCCTGGCCATTTCCACATCTCAGCACAGCTTCTGGCCGCCCTTTCCCCCTTCAGAGCCCAAACAATACACTTTAGAGCCCAAATAACCCATTTTAGAGCCCTAACTACCCCTGTCCCCTCCCAGGACCCACACCCCGACATGCAGCGAGGCAGGATTGGGGTCCCACACCCCCTTCTCCAAGACCTCATCCCTGCCCCATCTCTCACCTCCTCCATTCTTCTGGCAGAGGTAGGGGAAGCGCCAGACGTTGCCCAGCCCCACGGAGAAGCCGACCTGGGCCAGGATGTACTGCAGCTTGCTGCTCCACGCTGGCCGGCTCTCCGCGTCCAGCTCCTCGTCTCCCTCCTTCTGCTTATCCCAGCCCTCGCCCGCCACGTTCAGGATGCTGCGTTTGTAGTCCACGGGCTCCTGGTGGGCCAGCAGGTCGGCCACCGACTCGGTGACATGCTCGCTGCTGGGCTCCCGCTGCGTCACCTTGCTGTTCTTCGGCATGGGGACGGCTCCGGGCGGCCTGCGGTGGGAGGAGGGAGGAGGATGAAGGTCCCGCAGGGAACGGCGCGGTGTGAGAGTTACAGCTCGGGCCTCACCTCCTCTTCATCAGCGGGACCTGCGCGGGGAAGGGGTCAGCTGGGGTCAGTGGGTTTGGTTTTGTCCGCGGGTGACCTGGTGGCACCAGGTGAGAAGGGTGTCCCACGTCTCGGGGACCTTCGTCTGAACCTGGAGGGGCTCCTGCTCCAGGAATGATGGGCCAGGAGCGACGTTCTGCTTGAGAATTATGGAATGCCAGGATGGTTTGGGTGGGAAGGGACCTTGAAGTTCATCCAGCCCCACCCCAGCCATGGCAGGGACAGCTTCCACTGCCCCAGGCCGCTCCAAACCCTGTCCAGCCTGGCCTTGGGCACTGCCTGGGGTCCAGGGGCAGCCACAGCTGCTCTCATTCATGGAGAAGAGCCTCCTGTGTCTCAGAGAATTTCCTGGGCTCCAGGGGACAGTGAGAGGTGATGGAGCTGGTCACATCGCTGTGACATCTCTTCTCTGCTCAAACACCTCCAGCCCAGCAGCTGAACCTCACAAGTCCTGACCTCAAATCCAGCCCTGGCCGAGGCTCTGCCCTCCCTGTCCTGCTCCTTCCTCTTCTGACCATCAGCACGGCCTAGGCTTCGCTCCACGACAGCTTGGAAGCGCTCAGGGGACAGTGACAAACGCCCAGGCTCTCTCTGCATCCCAGGAAGTTATTAGGAGTGACTTAAAAGCCTTGGAGCCTGACACTAAATCTCCCCAGGCAGCTTTACAACAGATAATGGCTGCAAAAACAGCAGCAGCCAAGGCAAAGCCATCAATCCAGGCCCCTTTGCTTTCCCAGCCTTCAGCGCGGGCCTGGAGGAGCGATCCTGCACAGAAGCACCTCAGGAGGTGCCCAGGACCCAGCCCAGCCCTGCAGATTTCACCCCTGCCTCAAAAATCTTGGTGACGTTGTGAAAATCAGCTCCACTGGGCTGGGGATCCCCAAACTGGGAAAGCACCATGTCCCTCCTCTCCATACTGGGAGAACTGGGGGCAGATGGGACCTTCCCCCCCTGGACTGGAGCCTGGTGCTACATCAGCTGGGGAGAAAACACAGAACTCTGGTAACAAATCCCTCAGCATGGAAAAGTGACCCTGCTGAAGGACACTTCCTTCCTTGCTGTCCTGTCCCTCCCTGCCCCCGGGGACGCCGGGCTGGAGGCCGGGCCACGGCAGAGCGCTGGTGCCGTGCTCGCAGACCTGACCCCTGCCAGCCGGGCAGCACCGCCACCTCCTCCCGCCCTGGGGGCTTTTCCAGAGCCGTGCCCAGCTCTCCTTCCCTCTGAGCATTTTTAATCCAATCCCGCCCACAATCCCAACCAACATCCCAAGCACAGCGTCCCAGCCCGGCAGCAAAGCACCGGGAGCAGGAAACCTCCCCCTCAGCCACCCTCACCCTGGTGTTTTCTCAGCCCCGACGGAAGTTCCCCCTTTGTCAGGCCCTGCTCCTACAAGAAAAAAAAAGAAAAATTCTATTTTCAACTGCCGGCTGCATCCGTTGCCAGGCAACCATCTCGGCTCCGCTGTTTTCTGGATCCGGCTCCTCCGGAGAAGCCGCTTGAGTTATTTCTTCAAGGCCAGGGAGAGCGATGTTTAATTTCCTAACGAGGGCTCTTTCACACGAGCCGCTGGCCCCTGGATCGTGGCAATTACCGGCACGTGGCTGCCGGGGCTGGAGCGGCCGGGCCGGGATGGGCACAGGGTGCTGGGATGGGCACAGGGCACGGGGAAGGGCACAGGGCACGGGGATGGGCACAGGGCACAGGGATGGGCACAGGGTGCTGGGATGGGCACAGGGTGCTGGGATTGGCACAGGGTGCTGGGATTGGCACAGGGTGCTGGGATGGGCACAGGGCACGGGGAAGGGCACAGGGCATGGGGATGGGCACAGGGCACGGGGATGGGCACAGGGTGCTGGGATGGGCACAGGGTGCTGGGATGGGCACAGGGCAGCGGGAAGGGCACAGGGATGGGCACAGGGTGCTGGGATGGGCACAGGGTGCTGGGATTGGCACAGGGTGCTGGGATTGGCACAGGGTGCTGGGATGGGCACAGGGTGCCAGGATGGGCACAGGGTGCTGGGATGGGCACAGGGCACGGGGAAGGGCACAGGGATGGGCACAGGGTGCTGGGATGGGCACAGGGTGCTGGGATTGGCACAGGGTGCTGGGATGGGCACAGGGTGCTGGGATTGGCACAGGGTGCTGGGATGGGCACAGGGCACGGGGAAGGGCACAGGGATGGGCACAGGGTGCTGGGATGGGCACAGGGCAGCGGGAAGGGCACAGGGTGCTGGGATGGGCACAGGGCACGGGGATGGGCACAGGGCACGGGGATGGGCACAGGGTGCTGGGAAGGACACAGGGTGCTGGGATGGGCACAGGGCAGCGGGAAGGGCACAGGGCACAGGGATGGGCACAGGGTGCTGGGATGGGCACAGGGCAGCGGGAAGGGCACAGGGCACAGGGATGGGCACAGGGTGCTGGGATGGGCACAGGGTGCTGGGATTGGCACAGGGTGCTGGGATGGGCACAGGGCACGGGGATGGGCACAGGGCACGGGGATGGGCACAGGGTGCTGGGATGGGCACAGGGCACGGGGATGGGCACAGGGTGCTGGGATGGGCACAGGGGGCCAGGATGGGCACAGGGGGCCAGGATGGGCACAGGGCACGGGGAAGGGCACAGGGATGGGCACAGGGTGCTGGGATGGGCACAGGGTGCTGGGATTGGCACAGGGTGCTGGGATGGGCACAGGGCACAGGGAAGGGCACAGGGCACAGGGATGGGCACAGGGTGCTGGGATTGGCACAGGGTGCTGGGATTGGCACAGGATGCTGGGAAGGGCACAGGGCACGGGGAAGGGCACAGGGCACAGGGATGGGCACAGGGCAGCGGGAAGGGCACAGGGCACAGGGATGGGCACAGGGTGCTGGGATGGGCACAGGGTGCAGGGATGGGCACAGGGCAGCGGGAAGGGCACAGGGTGCTGGGATGGGCACAGGGCACGGGGATGGGCACAGGGCACGGGGATGGGCACAGGGTGCTGGGAAGGACACAGGGTGCTGGGATGGGCACAGGGCACAGGGAAGGGCACAGGGCACGGGGATGGGCAGGATTCCCATCGGGGTTGGGTCAGGCTCTGTGTGGATTTGTGCACACCTGCTCTGCTCAGCAGCTCCTTCAGAGGGAGGGCGACTCAGCTGCAGGAGGACTCGGCCCTGGGGCTAAAGTATCTCTTGGAATTAGGGAGAGAGCCGAGAAGATCCAGGATGTACCCAGACAGCTCTCCTGGGACACTCCAACCTCTTGGAGGTGCCCAGCTCCAGGGCAGGTGGTGCTGAGCCAGGCCAGCCCCACGGAGTCAGGACAGAGCCCACAGCATCCCTCTGGATCTCAGCCTCTTCCCCTCCTCAGTTTAGGTCCCCCCGGAGTTGTTCTGAGGAGCTGAGAGGCACCAGGACACAGCTCCTGGAGGAGCAGGGTCCTTCCAGCACCTACAGAGCCCCAGAGGATCTCAGAGCCTTGGAGGACACTGCAGACAGCCACATTCCCAAAGGATTTGGGGAATCAGCAGGGCTGCTTTAAGGACCTGGGGAAGGGCTCTCTAAACGTTGGCAGGAGGGTGAAGGACAGAGGTACAAGTCTTCCTGTCCATGGGAGATGTGCCCAAACTAAACTAGAGGGGAAAACCACAGCAGAGATCCAAACCTCGATCCTGGGATGGCTCTGGCCCAATCCCCATGGCTGGTGTGGGGAGCTCCTGCTGCCTCCCAATGGCTCAGCCCCAGCCTGGGCACGGTGCCTGGCAGAGATCCAGGCCTGAAGGAGAGAGGATCGTTCCCAGCAGCGCGGCCGTGAGCACACCCGGCCTCGGCCGTGCCCATCCCCGCCGGAACTGGGAGATGAGCCCAGCCAGAACCTGCGCCGAGCCACCAACCCACACAGCCCAGGAAGACGAGCCAGGGAAAGCGAGGGCACCAGGGCTCTGCCCGCTCGTTCCGCAGCCTTCTGCATCAGCCCCCAGGTCTGTGCCCTCAAATGAAAGAGCGTGGTCCAAATCCATCCCTAAAGGTATTTCTGCGCGTTTCGTTGGTTGAAAAGGGAGTTTAATCAAAAATTCATCTGCCAAAAATAACAACCACCCTGTGAGAAAGACAAGGCAGATCAGCTGACAACCAGGAGCTTTCCGGGCTGGAAAGAGATAGAAGCCCCTTGTCACCGACAGATGGAGATTCAGCTTGTTTACTTAGTCCCCATGACCTTAATTTTCTTAAATGTGCATTTTTCCTCTCTCTTTAGAAGACAGATTAGGGTCTTTCAGAGCCCACAGCTCACTCGTGCTGCCAGGCCAGGGCTGCCTTTGCACCCACGGCTTTGCCCAGGTGCAGCCAGTGCTGGTGCACCCACCTGGGGAGGGAACACGGCAGGAACGGGAAAGGACCAGGCTGTGCTGCGGTCAGGGCTGGTGTCTCTGGACTGAGGTTACGAGGGGAGACACTGGGGACAGCTCACCTCGTGCCGCTCCATGTCCCTGGGTGCGTCCTTGAGCAGGATTCCACTTCCTTTATCCCCGTCCTTCCTGTTTAACTCCTCAGACAGCAGCCACCCTTTCCCTGAGCCCCGGGCAAAGGGGCTGTCCCCATCTGTGTCCTCCTGTCCAGGTGACCCCAAACCCCTTTGGACTGGTGGGGAACCACCGCTGCAGCGCACCCAAGGCACGTGGAACTGGTTTGCTGTGGGACAAACTGGGATTCAACCCAGCAGGGAGAGGGCAGGGACGGAGAAGCTCCTGCCTGGTGACACCCGGGGGGTTTAATCCCTGCTCAGAGGTTTCCATCAATCCCAAAAGCAGCCCCTGGGGGAAAGCTGCAATTTGGGATGAGTGAAGACCCCCCACACCCCCCAGCCCTGAGGGGTCAGGGGAGGAGGGAGGCTCCGAGCCACGTGTCCTGTCTCAGCCCATCCTTGCCTTCTTGGGAAGGCAGCTGGGGAACAATAAGCGGGCTGGAAATGTGTCAGCAAAGCTTTCAGCTGGGCCTCGAGCACAGGGGAAGGCAGGGAGGAGATGGGGATTTACAGCAGAACCCAAGGAGGGCAGCCACCGGCAGCAAACGTGTTCTGGGTCCGAATCATGGGGTGCAAGGGAATTTCTCCTCTCCCGTGTCCAAATTCTACATTTTTCCCTTATTATTGGGTCCAGAAAGGAGAAAGTGAGGCAGGAAAAGCCACAAGATGAGATTGGATGAATTAAAAATGAGCATTTCAACCCCTGGGGACTCTGCTGGTCCCTCCCTGCCCCACCATTAGCATTTCTCCCCCTTCAGCTTCCACACCAATCCCCCACAGCTCCTAAAGGAGAGGGGAATGATGTTCCTGGAGAAGCATCCAGGTCACCAGGCCCGAGAAGGTCCAGAGCCCCATCAAGGTCACAGGAGGGAGAGGAGGGAAGCGTGGGGACAGGAAGTGAGAGATTTCAGGACGTGGAAATCTACTCTCAGCCTCGGAGATCTGAGCATCAACGTGCAGCTCCTCATCGTCCCTGACACTCACAGGGCCGGGGAGATCTCGCACCCAGGGCCGGGCTGCTGGGCGCAGGCTGGAGCAGGGAGGAGCAGGGGCAGCTCCAAGGTCGCAGCCCCGGGAGCAGAGCACAGGGAAGGACCACGGATCCCTGCCGTCGCCCCTCTGTGCTGCACTGCCAAGAGCCAAGGGAAGGAGACCTGGGGGCACGTCCTCCTCTGAGCTCAAGCCGTGAGAAAAGCAGCTCCAGGCCCCTCCGGCTGCTTCCTGAGCAGAGCTGTGCTGGGATGGGGTCGGCCTGGCACAGCTCGGCCTTTGGGAAGCATCCCGCTCTTCCAAGCCACAGGAAAACAAGGGCAGGACCCTCCCGGCCGCATCCAAACTTCTCTTCAAAGCCCCAAGAAGAGATTTTTGCCCGAGGCGGAGTTTTTGCGGCTCTGCCCTGCTCCGAGGATCTTCCCACAGCCGCACAAATCTCCCTTCTCCACCAGCCAGGCCGGTCCAAGGCTCCTCCATCTTAAATCTGCTCCGTGCTGGGGTTTGCTCCTCCCGGCGCGGCCTCTGGCTCCGCAGGGAAGGGTTTTACCATCTGGGCTCATCAGGGCTGCTCCCGCTCTCCCCTCGTTAAAACGAGCCCTGCTAATTAGCACCCAGCCTCCCGCGGAAAGGACGCGGGGTGACTCAGTGCCACCGGGCGAGGCACGAACTTCAGATGGGGTCAGCGTGAGCAGGTGAGAGAGCACGGGGACACCTGCCAGAAGCTTCCCGGCACCGAGAGCAGCTGGGCGCTTCCCCGGCAGGGGCCGGAGCCGCTCCTGGTCCTTCCCGTGCAAAGCTCATCCCGCTTTAGCATCGTGACACAGGAGAGCTGGTGAATCAGAGCTGCCCCCGCTTCTGCCTCACGCCCACCCCTGGCTTTCTCCAGCTGTTATAAATAACCCCCAATCCCTCCCCAGGAGGGCAGAGCCGGGGTTACACCAGCCGGGGCGGCTGCTCTGCCCAGCCCGGCGCCCGTCCCACCTCAGAGGTGCCAAGAAGCCTCCGGAAAGGGTCACGGGATGGACACGGGTGGAGGAGCAGCCCTGGCACGGGGTTTGTCACGAAGCCTGTCGATTCGTGGGCTCGGGGCTCCTCTGGTGTCTCGGGAACACGCACAGCTGCAATAACGTGACACCAGAGCAAAGCCACCATCATATGATTCCTTCGGGGCTGGGTTTGATTCACTGGATGATCGTTTTCCACTTAGACCTCTGCCATCCATGGTAACTCACCCACTGCAGCCAAAGGGACGGACTGAACCCCAAACCCGCCGAGATTTATCCCAAAAAACAACAGACGGGCAGCGTCCGAACCCCGCCGTGAGGGCTGCCGGTCCCTGTTGTAATTCAGGACGCTGCTGCCACTGTTTGTAAACAAACAAGTGCAAACCCAGCCCGGGGTAAAAGCCGGGCCTCTCCTCCCACGGCGACGGTTTCACCTGGACGTGCGCAGGTCAGCACCCGGTTTGGGGTAAATTCGACCCTCAGCACTCCAGCTCTGCTGGAACTCCAGGTTCCCTGCTCTGTGCGAGCCTGAGGTAGCAGGAGTCACTCCAGATTTAAAGTGAACCCTTCTATTCCGACTGATTTCAGCAGAGCCGTCTCCAGGTCATCCCTGTGGACAGCTCAGACCCACATTTTATTTCCCTCGGAGCAGTCACAGCCCCAGACAGGTTCCTTGACCTAGTCCTGACACCTCTGGAGAAATGTTCACAAGGAACTCTCCGCCCTGCCGAGAATAGCTCAGCTGCTGCGGCGCTCCAGGTTTTTTCCTACCGAGACCAGAAATAGTTACATCAGCTCTTGATGGATTCAAACCTCAGGTGCTTCAAGCACAAGGCGTGATCCGGGAAGCAGGATTTCACCTTCTGGGTCCTCTACAAAGAGCTGGGAGCAGATTTCTCAGCTGGTTTGAGCCCTACGTTCCCGAGGTGATGGAAATTTGGACCAGGCCAAGAGGCCAGCCCGAAAAACACACCTTTGGGTGTTCCCAGCGGTGCAATAAATGCACCGAGGGGGCCAAGGGCTCCCCACATCCAATACTGGGAATTTCACAAAACCAGGAGCCCAAGCCTCATTTTCTACCTCAAACCCAACCATCAGGGAGCAGCACAAAAATAAAAGAAGGGGGAAAACCCCCCTCCCACCACCACCACCACCACCACTCCAGGGGCCGGGACTGAAATATTCATTGCAGCCGAGCGCTTTCTCCTCTCCCAATGTTATTGTCAAGGTCAACCTGGAGGCTCCATTTCCAGCCATCCTCAAACGGGATGAGCTCCCAGCAGCAGGAGCCGGGCAGGAGCCCAGTGCCACCCCCGGCGGTCACCCCCCACCCCCGGAGCGGCTTAAGCCCTCTGCTGTCTCTAGATGTCCCCCCCAGCCCCGGATGCCACCACCCCGAGGGGCCACGCCTGGCGCTCCAGGCCGGGCTGTCCCCTCCGTTATCCTCACCCTGCCCTGAGCATCCTCCCCCCGCGGTGGGGAGGGGGCACGCAGCGCCCCAGAGCTGGGGAGAGCCCCGGGGGCGAGACCCCGGAGCGGGGATCGGGGATCGGGGGGGAGCATCCTTACCTTACCTCGGCGCTGCGGCGGCTCCCCGCGAGGATGAAACCGAGCCGATTCCGGGAGAAACTGCTCCCGGTCCCGGAGGAAAACGGCGCAAATTCCCGACAGAAATCACCCAGGTTCCCCCCGGTTCCGGGGAGGGGCGGCGGCGGGGACCGGGCAAACGCGAGCGGCAGCGGCCGGGAAAGGCGAGGAGAGCCCGGGAAAGGCGAGCGGAGCCCGGGAAAGGCGAGCGGAGCCCGGGAAAGGCGAGCAGAGCCCGGGAAAGGCGAGCGGAGCCCGGGAAAGGCGAGCGGAGCCCGGGAAAGGCGAGCGGAGCCCGGGGACGGCTCGGCGGTAAAGCTCCGAGGTAGCGGAGGCTCCGCTCCGGGTGCCCCCGCTGCGCCCCGCCGCCGCCCGGTGGATGCGCGCTGGGCTCGCCCGGCCCCGCTCGCCTTCGCCGGAGGGAGGTAACTCCGCTCGGGCTCCCCGGAAATAAAGAAAGAAAAGGGTAAGCGATTTAAAAAAAAAAAAAAAAAAAAAAAGAAATCATCGCGAAGGGACACGCAGCCCCTGACGCAGGCTTGAGTCACCAGGGCTGCGCGTCAAAGCTGGGGTGCCGGGCCACCCCCCCTGCTCCGAGCTCCGAGGGAGGCTTTCGCCTTCAGATAAAAGTCCTGACACAAGGGGTGGGCTTGGTTTTGCTGGGGGAAAAATAAAACCCCTTTAAAATCCCCCCAAAAGAGTGTTCCCGGGGGTGCCCTCCCCGCTGCTGCTTCCCCCAAGGGAGGGGGAGATGGGGGGCTTGGTCAGCCCCGATTTATTAACAGAGGCTTGTAGGATGGTGTGCATTGGAGGGGCATCCCACCCCTTTCCACCATCCCAGGCTGCTCCAAGCCCTGTCCAGCCCGGCCTTGGGCACTGCCAGGGATCCAGGGGCAGCCACAGCTGTGCCAGGGCCTGCTCACCCTCCCAGGGAGGAATTTTTCCTAAAATCTAATCTAAACCCACTGTATGTCGTTATTTGAAAGAAGTGTTTCATATTTTTTTTTTATTATTTGGTATTTCAGAGGATTTTCTTTGGCCGGGAGCACACAGGAGGGAGGCAGGAGGAGCGGCCAGGCCCCAGATCCTGCTCCCCTCACTCAGGTGTGAATCCTGCTCCTTCAGCGTGAGGGTGCCCAGTGCTGGTCCTGAGCCCTGTGACACTCGGGGACCCCAGAGCCAGCACTGAGCTCAGGGGACACCACATCCCTGCCACAGCAGCTCCGTTCTGCCAGAGGAGCCCAGAGGCAGCGCTGACTGGGGTGGGCCGAGCTGGGCTGTCAGGCAGCTTTGAGATATTTGAGATATTCAATGACTGGAGATATTTGCATTTAGTATAGAATGGTTTGGGTTGGGTTGGGAGAGACCTTCAAGCCCATCTCCTTTCATCCCCACCATGGGGGACACTTTCCACTATCCCAGGTTGCTCCAAGCCCCAATGTCCAACCTGGCCTTGGGCACTGCCAGGGATCCGGGGGCAGCCACAGCTGCTCTGGGCACCCTGTGCCAGGGCCTGCTCTCCCTCCCAGGGAAGGATTTTTTCCTGATACCTAACCAAAATTGCCTTTCTTTCCGTGAAACCCATTCCCCCTTGTCCTGTCACTCCAGTTTCTGAGGAATGGTCTTGCTCTGGCTCCTTTGAAGGCCCCTTCAGCTCCTGGAAGGCTCCTCTGGGGTCTCCACTTTTAACCCACCTTTAACAGATAAAATTCTTCAGGTTAAAGGACACCCCTACACCCCTTTCCTTGCCAACAGGACAGGGGATACAGCAGCACGTTCAATCCGGACCAAGGCAGAAATACCTTGCACAAACAGCTCAAGGGTGAGCAAACCCCAAATTCAGCTTTTTAGGCCCAATTTCCCACAGCTTCTCAGGCTGCTCGGTGTGGGGAGCAGAGCCCAGGACACCTGGAGGCCTCAGCCTTCCCTCTCTATTCAGGGCTGCCCTCAGGAAACCTCCAATCACACTAATCAGGAAAAGCACACTAATGGGAAAAACACAGGGCTGCTGGGTTGCTTCATTGCAGGGAAAAGAGAGGAAAAATTTTCGGAGGAGTTCATTTGTGGTTCAGTACCCCGTGGAAAAGTCTCCTGGTCCTGAGAACACACACTCAGCTCATCCAACCCCCGGCAGGAGAGCCTGGATGCGTTTTCCCCACCAGTCCATTTCTGCTGAGAGGGGATGCTGGTACCAATATCCAACGAAAAACCCCGAGAGGAGGAAAAACACATTGGGAAGAGACAAACTCCAGAGGGTTCAAACCTCCAGCCTCGAAGCACGCTCGCTCAGCTGCTGGATTGCAGTGTTTATAGACATTCCTGGCCTTTGGACCCGATTCCCTTTCCAGCCTATTAGGCACGGAACGATCAATCCTGGCAGGGCCTCGGGAGCGGGGCCAGCGCCGATGGCCGTAACTCTGCCTCTTCCCCCGGGAGGGAACGAGGCCACACTCCATTCCCTGTGCCTTTCCCAGCCTGGCTGTGGGGAAAGCAGCTCAGCACGGGGAAGGGAATGAACCCACCACGCTCATGACTTAAAAATCAAGACATCCTCCCGCTGCAAGAGCCATGGTGTCCGCTCGGCTGGCGGCAAGGTCTCCGCGTGATGCAGGGGGTGGTGGATGATGCAAACCAGTCTGGAAGAGGTGGGATGTGGTCAGAGTCTGCCAGGGGCTGCTCTGGGCTGTGGTCAGTCCTCGTGACCTCTCCAAAGACTGCGTTTGAAATGGCACAGCTCTCCCTGCGCGACAGCCCTTTGGTTCTGGGGAGGCAACGATGAGATTCCCAGGCTGGGAAAGGGAGACTTGGACAGGACAGACAGATGTGGCTGCCCCTGGATCCCTGGCAGTGCCCAAGGCCAGGCTGGACAGGGCTTGGAGCAGCCTGGGACAGTGGAAGGTGTCCCTGCCCATGGCAGGGGTGGAGCTGGATGGGATTTAAGCCACCCTTAAACCTTCATCCCTACAACCCAAACCCCTCCGTGGTTCCCTGACTCCAGTTTCTGAGGATGGGGATTTCTGTTGCATCCAGGCACTGTCTCCAGGATGGGCCTGAGCCTGGAGGGCTGGGGAAGGGGGGCTGCAGATCCCCTGGGCTGCAAGTGCCAGCAGCAGCAAAGCCTGTACACCCAGATTAACCGAGAGAAGATCGTGTGACCCGATTAGGGGGCCTTGAGCAAAGAGACATCAAGGATGCTAATGAAGGAGGGGCTGAAGCAGCCATTCAGCTCCCTGCTCCTGCACATCTCAGCAGGGAGCAGGGATAACCCTGCTGGGGATGGGGAGGGCCGGCTCAATGGCACCTGGAGGTGTCATAAATCCTCCCCTGTGGATTTAAAATCTCCACGAGTCACCAGAGTGTGCTGTTGGCTGGTAAACTGAGGCACGGAAACATCCCCAGGTGTATCACGGCTAAAACCAGATGAGGCAGAGCTGGATTTGGGCTCTGCCACGAACATTTTCAGGACCAAAAATCCGGGTTAAGGCCCAGGCTGCCCCACTGCAGCGACCGGCGCAGGAGATGCCACGGGCGGATGCGGGAAGGTTACGGCTGCGATTTGGCTGAGGCTGATTCAGAGAGATTCAAGTAAAAAAATAAACCAGACCCTCTGCCCGGTACTTTTCCGCCACCAGCCTGAGCAGCAGGATTAAAGCAGAGCATGAGTAATGTCTCTCCTGGAAGAGCAGTGCTCCGGAGAGCCGGCGAGGGGCTGATACCGCGGTCCAAGGCAGACGCATTTCCATAAACGCTGGAGCAGCAGCCTATAAATAACTGCCTGAATTTACCGCTGCTCTCATGTGACCCCGGTCCCCGCATTTTCCGCTGCCATCTGTCGCCATGGAAATGGCATCGCGGGGCCACCACCCGCCATTCATTCATAGCGCTGCGCCGGGGGAGGGGGCCCGGCCTGGGGGAGGCTCTTGAGGGGATGGAAGTTGTGATTTCGGGAGGAAAAATACAGGGGGAGAGGTTTAGAGGGAGCGAGGATGGAGCGGTGCCTCCCGGGAGGGATTCGGCGTTTCCAAACACGCTGCAGCCGGGCAGAGCCGTGGGGAGGGAGGGAGGGGCAGACAGACAAAGCACGATGGACAGAAACCAGGTGTGAATGGACACCTTGAAGGAGCACAGGGATGGATGGGTCTCACCCCGGGCATTTCGGAGCACCAGGAGGGAGCTGCTCTTCCCATCTCTACCCCCAGCCCCCTCCTGTGCCTTTGGGAGGAGACAGCGCCTTTATAATCCACCTTAGTGCTCCTAAACCCAGCTTTGTCCCCCAAAACCAAGTGGGAGCAGGGTGGGGATTAACAGGACAGTGAGTGCCGAGCGCCGGAACGCTCCCAAGATGATTTTCCACCTAAGCTGTCGAGCCGACCTACATTCAAGTGATAATAATTGCAGGGGATAAAGCCCTCTGGTTCCTAAATACGCATTTCCCTTGCAAAGCCAGGGCCTGCGCTGCAAACAGGGAGGGAAAGGAGCAGAGCCGGGGAAAGGAGAGCCCAGCCTGACTCAGAGCAGAGGAATTTCTGGCTCTTAGGGAGCATTTTCCACCCAAGAATCCGAATCCCAGCTCTCTCTGCCAGGATGTTTCTCCCATCCCAAGAGACGTGCCCAAGAATGGGAGAGGCTGCAGCGTGGCTGGGATCCCAAGCAGGGCATTCCCCTTGGATTTGCCTTTCCCATCGCAGAGATGTCCCTTCCTTGGGGACAGCTGAGCCTGTGACCGTGGAGCACACGCAGACCTGGAGTGCTCCCAAACCTCCTGGGTCCCTCAAGAGTGGGGACAGCACATCCCCAAAAAAGGGGTTGAGGTCAGACAGCCCCCGCTAGGAACATCAGGAATCACAGAGAAAATGACTTGTAAAAGCATCATCCCCCTTTATCAGGGGTTCTGGTCAGCCCAGCCCAGCGCCCCTCCGTGCTCTCACCTGTTTGCATCCAGGAGCAGAGATCATCTATTTTTGGTCTAGGGATCACGTCTGAAAGACAAAAGGGTGGTGGGGAGGAGGCAGCAAGCCATGGCTGAGCACAAGAAAACCACACTGGCTTCCCTCAGCCCCGGGGGACAGGCATGCAGGGAATAAAGGGGACTGCACAATAGAGGGAAAAATAATAAACCCCAGCCCGGGCAGAGGAATGAGAATCATGTCCCATGGCCCCTGGAAGGGCTCCAAGCAGTGGGACATGCTTTAAAGAGCTGCTGCTCCAGGGTTCTGGTCTTAATTTTCTTCACATGCCGAGCTGCCGGTGGGGCAGACGCGACCGAGGCAATGTTGTGCAACGGGGCGAGCTCAGGAGCACCAGGGCTGGGCGGCACCGCTCCAGCTCAGGCTGTCACAGCATTCCCAGGGGTTCGGGTGGCCTGGATGCATTTTTGGAAGGGATTTGGGTGATCTCAGAGGGTTTTTTTAAGGTTTTTCCCATCGCTTGGGCCATGTTGCTCCCCGCGCCAGATCTCCGGCGCTGCCCCTCGCGGCCTGCAGGGCCCATCTGAGCCAACTCCATTTTCCTGGAGGGTTTTCAATGGGACAGATCCCCCAAATCCCTCTCTCACAGCTGGGTCCAGCCCTCTCTGCCCCACAGAGAAGCCTGAGTTGGGACGTGGGACGACCTCAGTGCCTGGCCCCACTCCGGGGAGCTGCCATGGCCCTTGGACATTTTGTCCTTGGGAATGAAAATGAAACCCTTTCAAAGGCTGCTCAGCCTCAGATCTCCTTGCACAGGTGCTGCTGACGGTGCTGCTTATTCCTGGAGGAGTAAAGAGAGATCTCAGCCTGACTTGGGGCCAGTTTCTCTGGGTGGGACTTGTGTCCCCTCCCCAGGGCCCCTGCAGGGAGGGAGTTTGCTCTGGTTTTTTGTCTGCTGCTGCCCAAACCAGCGCTTGCCTCGTTCCTGCAGTGCTCACCCTGACCGTGCAAACCTGCCTGGTGGGCTCAACAGGGCTCAAAGTGCCAAAACTGGAGGCTTTTCAGCCCAACCTGCATCTTCTGCGTGGAAAAAGCCTGACCTGGGCTCCTGAGCCAACCCTTCCGAGCTGCTCCTCATCCCTGTCCCTCTGTGCAGCTGACCCTCAGCAACTTGGCACCCAGCTCGATTCTCTACCCAGCTAACGAGGAGCAGCCAAGCACCATCCAGCCTGTCGCCACCAGCAGCTGCTTCCGACAGAAATCACCCAAAAAAACGCCGCAGGGCCATGCCGCCACGGCCCCAGCTGCTGGCAGCAGATGGCAACCGGGCGGCCACCTGCAGCCCCCAGCCTGGCACGGCAGCTCCCTGGGCTGGGCAAGGGCTGGGGAGCAGCTTCAGCTGGGGGATGGATCCCGAGGCTCCCACGGGATTCGGGGCTGGCAGCTCCCGTTTCCCCAGCTGCCATGTGATTTTGCCCTGGGTGTATTTTAAGCGCTGCGGTTGATGTCACACCTCCTTCCCCGGGATGCTGCTGTCTCTAAGTTTCCAGGCAAAGCCGTTTTCCTAAATCTCCCTTTCAGCGTCCCCCCAGCAGGCAGGGAGCTTCTCTGGCCTGGATTTCTGCTGTTCCCTGCAGCCTCCCCACAGCCAGGTCACCAAACAGAGCTGAGGAGCAGGGAGGTGATGTTAATGATCTCCCTGGAGAGAGCGAGGGAAAGTCGGGGAAAATCACAGGAGAGAGATGCCCAGCTCACCCAGCAATCAGGCTGGGGCAGGATTTGCATCAGCCCCACAGGGTGGGTGTGGGAGCAAGGCAGCAGGGATGGATCCACGCAGGATGGTGGGTTCATCCTGCTCCCTGCTTCTCTGTGGAGCTTGGCACAGATGAAAAACCCTTCTTTGTGTCCTCGACAGACCACCCCATCAAACCTGTCCCACCCTCTCCAGCCCAGCTGCTCTCCTGGATCAAATGAAGGGCTGAATCCTGCCCAGAACCAGCACCTGAGACCAAGGCCCTGGGCAGGGGCGGAGCAGCACGGCCGCTGGGCTGGTTCTGGTGGCTGGGCAGCGCTGCAGCACAGCACAAACAGAGCTTGGAGCTCACACTGCTCATCCAAACAACTCCCACCCTGTTCCCAGAGACCTTCACCCGAGGTTCCCAGCACCTCTGATCCCGCAGTCTGGGCTGAGCCATGGCCGATGGAGAGCAGCTGGGGCAATGAACCATCCTGGTTTTCCCTCCCTCCCCCTGGGAATTCTCACCTGCGGCTCCGTCTCAGCTCCTCCCGCTGCATCTCAGAGCCAACACCGGGCACACAAGTGCTCTTTGTCCTTCCTCGGATGTCCCCAAAGCCAGGAGGTGCTGTAGGGATGTTCCCAAGGCACAAACCCACCCTTCGGCGCCCTGAGAGCACCTCTGGCCTGAAATAAACCCAAAACATCTGGCCGAGGAGCTGTTTCCTTGCCCCGAACGCCGGGCACAGCCCAGGTTTTTCTGTTTGGATCCTCGGGCTGTCGCCCAGCCAGGTGTTTGCACAGGCTGTCCTGTAAGAGGATGTCTCAGCCTGTGATCCAGCCCCCACCCGAGCTGGACAGGCGCCGGGGGAGAGCCCAGGAGGGCTCTGGGCTGGGAGAGGTCACTGGGAGGACTAAAGCATTAAATAAATTAATTAAAATAAATAAATAAATAAATAAATAAATACACATCCCATAGCAGCAATTCGGCTGGAAACAATCATCCACGTGAAGACAGGCGAGTTGGGATGAACTGCTCTGCTCCCCCCTCCCTCCTCGGTGCCCCTCAACCCTCCGAGCTCCTCAACGAGCTTTAAAGGCAGAAAAGCCCCAAGGAATGCGAAACGCTGCTGGAGAGCCGAGCCTGGATGCCCTCCTCCTCTTCCTCCCCGCTGTGCTCCCTTCCAGCGGGCAGAGACGGCTCCCGACCGCGGCTGGCACAGCCAGGGCATCTCCCCGCGTTAGCCCCGGGCTGATCCCTCTCTGCCATGCAGCGCACAGCCCCAGCCCGGCTGCAACGGGACCGGGAGAAGAAATCAGGCTCGGGGGAGCTTTGGGGAGCGTTCCTGCCTGAGCAGCATCGGCTGGGATGAGCTCTGTGTGTCCTGCTCTGGGATGAGCTCCGTGTGTCCCGCTCTCCTGGGATGAGCTCTGTGTGTCCTGTTCTCCTGGGATGAGCTCTGTGTGTCCTGCTCTGGGATGAGCTCTGTGTGTCCTGTTCTCCTGGGATGAGCTCTGTGTGTCCTGCTCTGGGATGAGCTCTGTGTGTCCTGCTCTCCTGGGATGAGCTCCGTGTGTCCTGCTCTGGGATGAGCTCTGTGTGTCCTGCTCTCCTGGGATGAGCTCCGTGTGTCCTGCTCTGGGATGAGCTCTGTGTGTCCTGCTCTGGGATGAGCTCCGTGTGTCCCGCTCTCCTGGGATGAGCTCCGTGTGTCCTGCTCTGGGATGAGCTCTGTGTGTCCTGCTCTCCTGGGATGAGCTCCGTGTGTCCCGCCGAGCCTCGCTGCCCGTCCCGCTCACACCAGGGATGCCTTGAGCCTCCTGCACCGAGGCAGCTTTGCAGGATGTCAGGACAGGGGGTTTTTCAGGCCGGGTGAGATTTCCTGCAGCTTTTCGGGGGGCTGAGAGAGGGGGATTTTCATCCCTGGCCAGGGGTGACAGCCGGAGATGGCTCGGCTGAGGGGAGAGGTGCAGGGCTGGCTGCGGTTTGGGGTCTGGCTTGTACCTGCTCCATCCTCCCTTGTTTCCACTCTCTCCTCCTTTCCCCCGTTCCCAGAGCTGTCTGAGTGGCTCCATGGAGGTTCCTCTGCCGCGCCCCTCCCCTGGGGCTCCGGCACCGCCTGGAGCCAAGGGAAGCTGGAGCCAGCACTGAGCTCGAGAAACACTTGAAGGGATCAGGGAAGGATTTCCTGAAGGGACTTTACTCCCTATCCAAGCACCCTCAGAGCCTCAGGATCCCCGCTGGAGGGGGATCCACGCTCCCACCCCCTCCCAAAGGCATCCCCCAGCACGAGCACCTCAAACCCGGCCCTCCCGAGGCATCTCCCAGTGGAAACACCCGCCCAGCTCAGCCTTTCGTGGGAAACGCTCCAGCCAGCCCCGGCCCGCGTCCCTCCCCCGCAGCATCCCCGGCGCAGGGAGGAGCTGCCAGGACAGCAGCACGCTCCATTGTCCGAGCCGGCATCGGCGCTGCCACCCGGGAGCAGCTCCGGGCACCCAACAAAACTGGCAACGCCAGAGAGAGCCCGGAGGAGGCGAAGAGACAAACAAAGCGGAGAAATCAACCCCGCCGAAAAAAAAAAAACCAAAAAGCAACAACAATGCGGCTTCCTGAGGCCGGGATGGTCCCCGCTGCAGGGCTCGGCCTCGGCTCAGGGGGGGACCGCGGAGGAATGCGGCCACGCGGGGGTCCCCGGGCACGGGGGGCACGGGGCGTCGTGTTTGGGAGAGGGGGTTGCAGAGCCCCTGGCCTTTTCAGGGATTTGGGGCTCCGCTTTGGCTGCATCACCTGGAAATCGGAGCCCTGCGGCTGAGAGGAATCCAGGATCTGGGGAGGGGGCTGGGAGCCAAGGGAAGGGTTTGGGGATGCAAAATCCCTGATAAATCATCCCATCAGGCCGATTTTATGGATGTTTTAACCTTCCCTTCTCTTTGGTGCCCAGAATTTACAGCTCTTTCAAAAAGATGCTCAGGGCCGGAGCCAAGGACACGAAACACGTGGCAGCAGGTCCCAGCCTCCTCTGTGCCTCAGTTTCCCCTCGGAGGGAGCTATCTCTCAGCAGCTGAAGCTTTGCCTCTGCAAATGAAAGGAAATTGGGGCTGGGGTGCAGGAGAACGTGGGGATCCTGCTTGGCTGGGAAGTCCTGGGGCAGGGGGATAAATCAGCAAAATAAAAGAACAAAAAAAAAAAAAAAAAAAAAGGAGTCGGGAGAGAGAAGGAGGAGAGGAAGAGCGAGGAGGCGGCGGCGGGGAGACAGACGGCACCGACCATCTGCTGCGGGCGCTTTTAATTGCTCGGGCTCGCTTCAGCCCCGCTGCCTCGGCTCCTCTGCGGGAGCTGCCGCTGAGGGGAAGCGGTCCCCAGCACCCGCCTGGGCCCGGGGAACACTCGGGAACGGGGCAGGACGAGCCCCGGGCAGCTCGGGGCGATGGGAGAGCAGCGTCTGGGGCCGGGGAATCTCCGGCAGAGCCACGCTGGAGCAGGGGGAGGAAAAGCTGCCTGGAGCAGCTGCAGCGGCTCCACATAAGCGGGCAGATGCCCGATCCCTCGCAGCTTTTTAAGGATGCCTCAATCCGAGCGCTTGACGTGCACCTGGGGCTGCAGATATAAACACCTCTCTGCTCCCCCCCGCAGCTGATGGGGATCCATCGGCACCCCCAGCACCTCCCTCGTGCCCCCCATTGCTGCCCTGGCACCTGTGACCCCCCCAAGACCCTCACCCGGGGTCCCCATTCCTGCAGCGTTGCTTTCCCCACGCCCCGAAATCACCTTTGCCAACGGGCAGGGGCGGGAATGAAAATCAAAATATGAAACAAAACTTTGGGCGTCCCTCCTGAGTGTGAGATCTCCCACTGGGGTCCAGCGCCACGCCCTGCAGGCTGCCCCCCTCGGGGTGGGTTTGGGGGTGCCCCTCACCACGAGGGCTGCAGCCCACGAGGTGTTTGTGTAGCCGTCGGTTCCTCAGCACGGGTGGAGGAGGAATAATTAACAGCTAGGGTTAATTATTCACACCATGGAGCATCCAGTGTCCCAGGGGATGGTGTTGATTCAGAGCTGGGCACCGCCTGCCCTTTAGGGGGTCCTCGGGCTCCCCAGGACCCCCCAACCCCTCCTGGGCTGGGCTGGAGCTGCCAGCCACCATCACGGATCTCATTAACCAGAGGCTGTTAATTGCTGTACGCAGCAGGGACGATCCCGGGAGGGAAATGCAGAGACAATGCTGCACGCACGTGTCTCCACACACGGCAGGAAAAGCTGTGGGGCCCCGCTCCGGCAGCTCCTGGCACCCAGGGGGTGTGCAGGGTGTCCCGTGGGGGTTCCAGTGCTCCACACTGGGAATGCTGAGCTGTCTGTGGTGTCCTGTCACAGGAGACACCGTGGGAAGGCTGAGCTGGAACTGAGACTGGCCAGAGCCTGAGAATAAAGCAGGGATTTATCGAAAGGCCTCCAGGACACACCTTGGGCAGGACAGGGCCTGAGCAGGGCTGCACCCAAGGTGGGCCCAAAATGGGCACAAAGTAGATAAATGGTCACAAGATCTTACATTTTTATAAGTTTTGACCCATTTGCATATTGGGGTTTAATTGTCCAATTCCAGCTCCAGGTTGTGAGGTCCCATCCCTCTTGTTCCTCCCTCCAGCCACCGCTGTTTGTGCTTTGGGGCTGAAAGCTGTCCTTGGTGTGCAGCAAGAACAGGATTTGTTTTGTGTCCCTGCTCTGTGCAGAGAGCTGAGTGACCCTGAGTGTGAGCTCAGAGCTGCACCTGGGCAGCACAGAACCTGAAATACATCAAAGATAAAACTTGAGGCATCAGTATCCTGCAAAACTTCTGGGGCTGGGATTCAGAGGGGAAAGGCAGCTGTTCTCCACTCAGAGGTGTGAGCTGGCAGGAGGGACCTGGCTGGGGAGCCCAGGGGCTGGAACAAGCAGCAGAGCTGCACATCCCTCTGCAGAGTGTTTACAAACAGGGGCAGCGCTGCCAGCAGAACAAATGTGCCGTGCCTGGCCTTCAAATTCCCTCCCTGGGAAAGTCTGGTGCTGAATCCAAAGCTCCAGAGAGCTGCACTCGCCCAGTGCTGGGTGCCAGGTGTGAGGAGCTGCTGCAGCCTCTGCTAGTGCTCAGTCGTTGAGCTGCTTGTTAATTACAGTGGGGAAAATTATCCCAATAAAGGCAAAAGATGGGGATGGACCTGTGGGCATCAGCAGAGGTGAGGGTCCAGAAGCAGTGAAGAGGATGTGGAGGTGAATATTTGTGCTGTGCTTGGGGTGAGCCAGCAGGTGCCTACCGGGGGATAAAACAAAAACCTGCCTGAAGGATTCCCGGGCAAAACTGGGGAAATGCATCCACAGAGATCTCTGACCCAGCAGCTCGAAACCACCAACCGAGAGCACCAGCAGGAAAAAGCTGCGAGTGAAAGAAGTCAGATCCTTAATCCTGGATCAAATCCTGCTCCCAGCCTCATCCTTCCCCTCGGAACTTCACCCTCCTTTTCCCAGCACCCCGGGAAGATTTATCCAGCGTGGGTCAGGGGAGCAGGGTCAGGCCGGGACATCCCTCCGGAGGCACAGCAGCTCCCGGCAGAGTGTGTGCCCCGGCGCGGGGAATCCTGCCGGGAGCGAGGCGCACGTGGGGCTGGAAACAGGCCGGTGCTCCCCGGGGTACAACCTGTAGAAATTGTTTTTTTCCCTGCTGCTGTTGTGGACTCCAGGACGGCATAGATATATGTAGACGAGAGATGTCTGTAGTTAGGTTTTAGAAGATTGGGTTTATTGTAAGGGATGTGAGGCCTTGCTCTGAACTGCCAGGCTGCAGCTCAGTGCAAGGCCTAGGAGGTGGGGGAAGGGAGAGGTAGGGAATGGAGGGGAGCAAAGGGCAAGAGGGAGAGGAGCAAGAGCAAGAGAGCGAGCCACCCTCGCAGCCCCCTGATAAGGGGTCTCGAGGTGGGCAGGAACAGGATCTGTGCCAATGAGGTTACAGATACCTGACACTTCAGGGGAGGGGTACAGGTGTGGGATGAACCATTGGGGGGTGAGACAGAACATTCCATTTGACCTGGGTCTGGCTGCAGGTGACCTTCAGCTGGTCACACAACTGTTTTCCTATACATCCAGTATCCAATACATCTCAAACATCAAAACTTACTTTCAATTCTATCTCACCCACAGGTCCCACATTCTCAGAATATAGGCAATCATATTTATAGGGTTTTTTGGCTTCATCCTCCCCAACAAAAACCCCAGCATCAGACATTCGCGCAGTAAAGGGGACACGAGTGACGGGGAAAGCAGAGGGCGCCTCCAGCTGCTGCAGCTCGGGGCCGGGGCGGGACCAGGGGCAGAGCCAGCCCGGGACAGCGATCCGGCCCCACTCGTCATCGCCTCTCCCAATTACACAATTAGCACGTGCAAAGGTAATTACAGTCCGGAGGTGTGTCAGTATCACCCTCACCCGACTGCGGTGATTCCGTGGAAAACTGAGGAGTGAGACAGAGCGAAAAATAAATCACCTCCAAAAACCAGGGAGCGGGGCAGCGCTCCCACTTCACACACCGCTGCGCTGACAGCCGCGGTGGGAGCGTTACCGGGAGAAATCAGGGATTCAGGCAGCCTCCAGCAATCGAGGATTGCGGTGGATGAGTTACGTTAATGCACGCGAGTCCCCTGCCCGGCTCCTTCCTTTTCCTCCAGCGCAGGGCCGGGATTTGTGGCCTTTTCCTGCTTTATAATCGCCCGGAGGGAGGCATTAATGGGCAGCTGGAAGGAGAAATTGCAGGGCTGGGCAGCTGCTGGCAGTTTAGGATTGCAACGTGTTAATTATGTTAAAGGCATTAAATAAATTAACTGTGTTGATGAGGGAGGCAGGAGGAGGGATGCTGTGGATGCCCGAGGTGCTGAAGGAAGCAGGACATCTACAGCCAAAGCTGCACAGACACCTGGCTCCGCTCGGTTCCTTTGGAGAAAAACACGGTTTTAAATATTCAACAGCTCGGTTTGGAGATGCTCAGGTCGTGTTTGGACACTCAGAGCTGGGACCGGGCTCTGTCCTTGCAAGGAAGGAATCAACCGCGACGGAGAAACCCCTTTTCCTGGGGAGGGCCCGTTCCGCTCCCCGCCCACGCCGGGAGGGGCCGGGACCCCCCTCCGCCGCCCCTGTCCCGGGCCCGCGGTCACTAGATGGCAGCGGAGCATCTCGGTGCGGCTCGGGGCGTCCGCAGCCTCGGGAGACCCCCGGAGCCTCCCCCAGCCCCGCGGCCATCCGGAGGGACCCCAGACGCGATCCCGGCGCGGTCCGAGCTCCAGGCATCGCCGTTGCCCCGGACACAGCCGGATCCGTGCCTGGGGTTTGCTCCGGGCGGACAAAGCGAGGATTTCGGCCGCTCAGCCGGGATTCCTCCCGCGGCAGGCTCGGTTCGGGACCCACGTGCCCCGCACACGTCTGGGCTCTGCCGGCAGCAGCACGGGCCCGACGCAGATCCCAAACTTCCCTCTCTGTCCCGGGGCTGCAAATATCCCTCCAGACCCCGCGCAGACCCCAGCGTCCCCTCGGGACGGGGACAGGGCCGAGTGCAGGGGCGGTGTTCTCCAAGCTATGAAGGAGGGAGGCAGGACAAACCCCGGAGTTCCTCTGGGATAAACCCCAGCTCTTTAACCCAGGCACAAGCACACGGGATCAGCCCCTCCCAGGGCAGATAAACTGCCCCCGAGGACTGGCAGCAGAGCAGGGCATTCCAGCACTCCCAAACAAGGAATTCAATAAGAAAATCAGTTTAGTTCAATCGTTGCAGTGGCTGGCACAGGGATGAACCCATCTAGAAACCAGCTCCATTAAATTACTGTAATTTCTGGGCGTGGATCAGCTCGGGATTTACAGAGCTCCAGGCAGGGCTCTGTCCACAGCAGAGTGGATTTTCAGAGGGGTCTGGTTTTCCTACCTCAGGACTTTCCCTCTTCCAGGACCAGCAGTCCTGGAGCTAAATCAATTCCTGCTTGGGAAAGAGACAGCAAAACTTGGAGATGGTTTCACCCCAATGTGGTCTGGGGTGTGAAACTCCCGGCTAGGGACACCTGAAAAATGAGAAATCCACCCCAAATTCAAGTCTAGCTGGGAGGACAAAGTCGCCAGGGCCAGCAGAACAGAGGGATGACACAGCACAGGCAGAGGAAATAGGGGAACAAATAAACTGGAATTACCCCAGTCCTCGCTGGGCAGCGAGTGTTGCTGTGGGCTGCTGTGATGAGAGATGTCCCCTCTAAATCCAGCAAAACCAATTTCCCACCAGCCCCCTCATCAGGCAAAACCCACAGCACCCATCACCTGCCCCGTCAGTGCCCCCAGACCAGCTTGGGGGAGATTTGGGGGTTCACTTCCTCCTTTTGGACAGGGCCAGGACAGACCCCGAACGAAGGGAGAAGAGAGATGGGAACAGCTCCCCAGGCAGCAGGCAGGATCCACGAGTCCCTGGGATTCAGCAACCACAGCAAAGCCTGAAAAAGGAGATGACAGTTCACAATGGGCACCCCGTTATTTTCAGGGTGCTCCGGTGGGTGCTGGTGCACCTGGAAGTTTTAACCCCCAGGATCCAGCAGTGCCAGCACAGATCAGGGGGATGAAGCCCAGGGCAATCCCAGTGAGCAGCACTGAGGCCCCATCCACTCTCCAAAGGGATTTTTTTGCAATGGGAAGGAGGGAAAGTGGCGAGATCTGCTCATTCTCAGCCAGATTTCCATGGTCCCCCAGGACCCGTGTTCCCTGACACCGGGGCATCGGATTTCCATGGCTGAGGATCAGCCTCTTATCAGCGGGCTCCGCAGGAAATTGGGGCTGATGGGAGGCCCTGGGAGCCAGGACGGGGTTGGGAGGTTGGATCAGCAGCTGCCACAGAGCCCAGGTCCCTCTGAGGTCACCGACCTGGGCAGAACATATCGGGGTGCACTCCAGGGGGAATTTTGGGGGTTACCCCAGGGATTGCCTGTCTGGGGAGGGCACAGCACTCACCTCCTCCCTTCTGCCATCACCACACGTCCTGGGATGGGCACATGGAATAGGGCAGTGGGGAGAACATGAGCCTGTGCTGGGCTCTGGAGCCATGGCAGGGAGAAATCCTCGTCCTCATCCTCATCCCCATCCTCATCCTCATCCTCATCCTCATCCTCATCCTCATCCCCATCCCCATCCTCATCCCCATCCTCATCCTTTTCCAGGCTGCTATGACAGGATGCAGAAGGAAAGACGTTTGGAAGATCATCCAAGAAAAGAACCCCCAAAATCCCAGCCCCAGCCCTGTCACCCTCTGTTCTGCACTGAGCACCAGGCAGCAGGAGCAGCAATTTTCCAGGATCCGGGGAGTGGCAGCGCCTCAGGATGGGGCTGAGCCCCTTCTGTTGGGATCTCCCCAGCTCATCCAGCCCCTCCAGAGAGGAGCTCCCCACAGGATCTGCCTGCTCCGTTTTTATTAGAGCTGCACACAGGGGCTCTGCCTCCTGCATTCCCTCGGGGCCAGGAGGAGCCTGGGACAAAAGCCCGGTCCCAAAGCCAAGGGGTGGTGAGGGGCAAAGAGCCCGTGGGATGGGCTCCCCGTGGGAGGGGGGCTCACAGCACGTGGGGCCCCATCAAGGTGGGGATGTCCCAGCAGGAAGCAAAGGCTGCTGATGGATCCCACAGCGGTGCACGGCTCCTGCACCTGATTCCATATGAATTTTGCTTCCTGTAGCAAACGCTCTCTGTCCCGAATCCCCCTTTTGGGCTGGAGGGAACCCTCAGTCCTTCCCAGGAAACACCTGACCAGCCGTGAGCTGTCGTGCCCTTGCCCAGAAGTGGACGTTTCCATGGGAAAAAGTGAATGGATGAATCCAGGGAATGGGCTGGGAGTCCGTGGATGCATCTCAGCCTCCGCAGGTCGCTGAATCCTGCTGCAGAGCCTCCACTGAATTAAAGGGTTAACGAAATCCCTGCGAGCTGGAGGGACACAGAGCCATCTCCGCGCCTTCCTCCTCAGCAAAGCGCTCCCAGGGGATGCTCTGCGGGGCAGGAGCCAGGGGATTCCTCCAAAATCCCCTCCTGAGCGTCCGCTCCCAGCACCGCGCTCCTGCCGGGCAGCGCCGGGGGGCGGAGGGAAAAACCAAGATGCTGCAGCGACCTCCTCGCTCCCGCTGCCCATTAACCTTCCTGGAGAAACTTCATCCTGTCCCCGTGGCCGGGCGCGGCTCGGCTGGGGCCGGGAGGATGGGATAACCCCCGGCAGCCCCCCGGGAACGCGGGCACAGGGAGGGATGCTCCGCTGCCCTAACAGCCGTGACTCCCGGGGCGGCAGGAGAGGGGGCAGCGCCCGGAAAGCCTCGCTGAGCTCATGCCCGGGGCCAGGTCGTTGGATTTGGTTCCCTCCCGTGGGCCGAGGGGAAGGGGCAGCGGGAGCCGCGCCTGGGACCCATTAAAGCTCATCCCAGCATCACACGCGGCCCCGGGAGCAGCGGGGACTGTGTTTCTCTTCCCCAAGCAATGTTCTCCCAAAAGAGGGCCAGGAGAAAACCCCGGGAGCGGGGGAGGATGGGGGCCGGGCAGAGATGCTGTTGGGAGGGAAGGAGGGTTGTTGGTGCAGGTCAGATCCTGCTCATGGGGTAATTCCATCGGCCTGGGAGCAGATGTGCTGGGATCTCTGTTACCCAAATTAGCACCGTCAGACCCAAATAAGGAGCTCCCTAAAGGCTAAAATTTAGTGTCTGTGCTCTGAGAACCTCTGCCCCAATGAAAACACCTCTTACAGAGCCCTCACCCCACAGGATCCCCCAGGACCCCAAAGCCAGGGTCGCAGCACTGGGGTCCCATCCCCAGCTCCCTCCCCACGTGGGTCCTGCTCCAGCTCCTCCCTCCAGCTTTTGTGTACTGCACGGCCGAGCTGGGGTGCTCAGAAAGAGCAGCAACAAAAAAGACAATCACAAATCAACACTTTTCACCCAGAATGGCCCACTCTGCCCACGAGGAATGTGGCACTCAGACCACAGTGTAATTTTTTTCCCAGACCCACCTCTCTAAAACACTCATTTTCCCCCAAATTACCTGAGTGATGACTTTCCAATTCATTTCCAATTCACATCCCAGGATCTGGGTTCTCTGAGTGATCCCTCCAGGAGCATCCTCTCCCAGGCACAGGGTTGGCTGCTGAGCCCTCACCCCCAGATCCAGAAGGTTTTCACCCTGCTTCCATGCAGGAAGGGCTGGTCCTGGCTTTCTCCTTCCCCAGTAACCCTGGGCACCGAGCTTTAATGGGAAAATGCTGTGGGCTGTTTGGGCAGCAGGAGGAAAGCGAGTCTTGCTCCAATTTGGCAGAGGTCGCCTCCACTTATTGCTCTGAGCTTTCCCTCCTGCTGCTCCCGAGGCTTTGAACCGGCTCCGATCCCATTAATGGGGTTAAGCAACAGCAGGGAAAACACAGAGCCGGTAACAGAGGCAATGGAGAGAACCTGCTGGTGTTTAGGGCCCGATCCTGTGGGATTCGGGATTTCCATCACCTGCCACAGCCCCGTGGAGTTGTTCTTGATAAACCCTGGGAAAGATCAAGGCATGGAAACGCAGCAGGATGTGTTCGGGGAAAGCTGCAGGGCGCACAGATCTCCTCCACCCCGGGGGCTCACACACAGCCCACGTCCATGCCGGGTGAGGGATACGTGTTCCCAAGAGCCTTGATCCACTTAGCAGGGGCCAAACATCCCCCGGGACATGGGAACGCTGCCCAGTCCCCCCGGAGCACGATCCCTTTGCCGAGCCACCGCATCTCCTGCTGTTGTGTTTCTGCCAATTAACTTGCTCAAAGCAATTAAGGAGCTCCAACACCTGCAGCCATCACTTTCCTATCACAGCATGACCCAGAGGGTGTGAGCAGGGAGCAGGGAATGCCCTGGAGCTGGACTGCGCCGCTTTGGGATGGGAAAGAAAGTGAGGATGGAGCTTTGCTTCCACAGGCACGTCGTGTGTCCGCTGAAATTACAGAATCACGCGGTGGTTTGGGCTGGCAGGGACATTAAAGATCCTCTGGCTGCACCCCCATGCCCTGGGTAGGGACACCGAGGGGTCTGTGTGTCCCCAGAGGTAAAGGCCTTTCCCTCTCAGAGGGGAGCAAAGGAGGTGCCAAAAGTCCCCGAAACCTTTGTACCCCACCAGTGGGTGTCCGGGGAGAGCACAGCAGCACAAAGGGAGAAGGGAAAGAAAAGGGAAAGCAGCACAAGGCCAACGCTCCAGAGAACTGCTCACCCACGGCACCTCTCACACATCACATGTGCTGGCCCCGCTCTCAGCAGGGTCAAACCCACCCCATGCTCCTCGGGAGGGGCTTCCTTTGGGTGCTTTAGAGGTCCTTCGGGGGTGAAATTCCTTAAAAGTTCAGCAGCACGGGGGTTTTGTTTCCTATCAAGGAGCCTTTGAGATGCGGAACAGCTTGGGCTCCTCGAGGGGGGATTTGTGGTTGAAAGGTCAAAGCTGTTTCTGGTTCCCCTTATCAGCCTTGGCCGAGCACGAAGGAAGCGAAGGAAACCTTTGGGTCGGGTCAGAGAGGTCACGCCGGGGACAGAGCACAGGGGCACCGGGATGTGGAGACGAGGCGCCGATGGCAGAAGGTGTGGAGAAACCCAGAAGCCAAGAATTCTGACTGTCCCTGCAGCCAGGCCGTGGAGGGGAAGGCGTCCCCCAGAGCCACCCGCCGTGGGCATGGTGCACACAGCGCGCTGGGGACACCACGGCCCAGCGTGGATTGGGGCACTGCGGTCACAGGGCTGTCCCCAGGGGTGCCCGCTCCTCTCTCTGGACCTGTGCAATGTCCCGCCCAGCACTGCTGCGCTGGGCTTGGCTCTTCCATTGACATGGAGGAGGAGGATCCCTGCTGGGTTTGGGGGCTCCTCCAGGGCTCTGCAGGAACACGGAGCTGGCTGGGCACGGTTCCCCCCTGAGAAGCCAGAAGCAGTGTTGGCTTTGCAGGACCAAGGCCTCCTGAGCTTGGCCGGTCCTGAGGGACAAGTTCTGCACACAGTGTGCGTCCCATGGGACCCCCTTGGCCTTAAACCCAAACAGCTCTGAGCAGAGGCATCCTCCGACCCAACAAAGCTGAAATGCCTCTGGGCTCAGCTCTTGCCCAGCCCTGTCTGGTTCACAGCCTTTGTCCCTCTCTTTCCATCCATCCATTCATCCCCAACTACAGAACCGGGGTGTCCATCTGTCCCTCCACCCAACCATCCATCCATCCATCCATCTATCCATCTGTCCAACCATCTGTCCATCCGTCCATCCCCAACCACAGAACCGGGGTGTCCATCTGTCCATCCACCCAACCATCCATCCATCCATCTATACAACCATCTGTCCATCCGTCCATCCCCAACCACAGAACCAGGGTGTTCATCTGTCCATCCCTCCATCCATCCACCCATCCATCCATCCCCAACCACAGAACCGGGGTGTCCATCCACCCATCCATCCCTCCATCCACCCATCCATCCCTCCATCCATCCATCCATCCCTCCACCCATCCATCCATCCATCCATCCCTCCATCCACCCATCCATCCCTCCACCCATCCATCCCTCCCTCCATCCCTCCATCCCTCCATCGCCCTGAGCCGTTGGACACTCCAATCTCCCCTTTCCCTGCTCCCTCCCGCTCTTCCCTGGCGCTCTCCCACCTTGGCAGGGCCGGCCCACCCTCGCTGGGATCCGGGGCAGGCGGAAGCCCTCAGTGGGACCGAGGAGCCCCTGGCAGCCGCTCTGGTTCCTGCACGGCTCCCGTGGAGCTCTGGGCGCTGTCAGCTCTCATTCATCCTGACAGGCACAGGCACCACGGCCAGCCTGATCCCTTGATGTCCTGATGTGGACAATCCTGTTGTGGGAAAACAAGAGCTCCCGCTGATGTGCCTGGGGGAAAGCAGAGCGCTCTGCAAGGCTGGGAGGAGTGGAAGCACGTGGGAAGGGGGGAAACACTCCCTGGGATGCTTAAAGGGGTTCCTCGGGGTCAACCTCCCCTTCCCTGCTTTCCTCCAGGTGTAAAGCCAGCCAAACATTCCCAATCCACCCATAAACAGGCCAAGGGAGAGCTGGGGGGGTGTTTGCAGCCCCTGACACCCATGCCACAGCCACGTGCCTCAGTTTCCCCTTGGAAAGAGGAGCGTTTTGTCCCCTGGTGTTGTCTCCGCGATGGGACCGTGAGGTTAAGGACACGTCCAGCACCCCGCACCAACCAGCCTGGAGCGATGGAGGATCCCAGTGCTCTCCATTCCACGTCTGGCTGGAAGCAGGAGCAGTGAGAAAACGCAGCTCTGCCCCTGCAGAGCCCCGGGACGGCTCCTTCCCCCGCCACCAGCCACCAAAAAAATCACGATTACTTTCAGGTGTCGGCCGGTTAATAAAATCAATCTTCCCTCTAGGACAAAGGAGGTGTGCAGGGGGGGAATTTTTTTTTTATTATTTTTTTTTTTTCCCAAAGGCTAAACACAAACCAGAAGGCAGCAGGCTGCAGAGCGCGGGCTGCACTGTCCTTTCGGGACACACTTGGAGACACTCGGCTTTATTTCTTCCCTCTTGTTTCACCCCAAGGAAAAAAAAACCTCCCTTAATTTTTAGGAGCTGCACGAATCCATCCCGGGAATCCCAAGGCGATGCCATCCCACCGGCTCGGCCCTGGGGAGCTCCTCACGTCGCTCTGTTTGTTACAGACTTCCCGGAGAAAATTTTTTCTTCCCCGTGCAATAAATTTTCCACTTACATTTTTAAGGGAAGAAAATGTTTTCCGGTGCTTTTGCTGCCTCTCTGTCAGGAATGATTACTCCCAGATTTATTGGGATTTGCAAAGGAGGCAGCGATACCTGGGATCTTCGGAACTTGCCGGGATAATGATGCAGGCAGAGCTTGTCAGCCTCAGATCTGATTTATGGAGCAAGATTTCGCCCGTCCCGGTGCGTATAATTTACTGGGATCTGGAAGTGGCTCATTAGGGAATGGGATGAATAAATCCATCAATCCCCCGGGGAGGGGAAGGGCTTTGTCCAGCTCTGCTTGCAAACCTCAGGGGGAATTGGGGTTTTCCTTGGTGGATTGGGATCGGGGCCCTCTCCCAGCGGAGCGATTCGGCATCCCCGGCACCGGGGATCGGCTCTGGGGGAAAAATGAACCCTCGAGGTGTGGGGATCACCCTGGAACTATCCCCTGGGTGGGAATCAGGGGGTGGCGATCCCCGGATCCCAAACGAGCAGGGGAAGCCGGAGCCCGGCGCGTTTGCTCCCACCGAGCCGATCCCTGGAACGGCTCGGATTTATTCCCGATCCCTCCCGGCATCGCAGCGTTCTTTCAGTCCTTTCACACGGCGTAGCCGGTGCTAAATTTCCTCCAGCCTTCCCAAATCATCACCCTCCTTTCGCTTTTTTTTCCCCCCATTTCCACCATTTTCCAGCCGTTTCTCCAGATAAACTCTGCCCAGGGTAATCGCATGGAAACCCGGGAAAATGGAGCCCAGAGCAAGAGGCTCAGCCCAGCCCTGCATTAATGGTGGGAATAAATTAATTTACTAATTAACTCCCCTCAGGGAATAAATTCCTCTCCAGTCCTGGGAATTAATTCCCCCAAGCCAGGCTGTTGTACATCCTATAGGAAGCATAAATCCACGTAACACCCAAATTCCTCTGATTTACACCCATTTCTCCAGCTGCCGTGCTAATTCCAGGGGCCAGATCCTGCTCCTGGTTCTGCAGAGCTTAAATCCAAAGTGATCCCACTCATTTAACACCAACATTTGAGACTTACAAATCTCAACAGGTTAAAATTAAACTCGAAAGGATTCAAATCCCACCACATCCCAGCAAAGCAAACAATGCAATAAATTCCCTTCGGTCGTAGATGGAATAAATTCCCTTTAATCCCTAGTTGTTTTCCTGATTTTCCAAGGTTTTTAGGAGTCAAAAGAAGCATTTTGCTCCCAGTTCCACAGCTTTTCCTGGGATTAATGGCATAAAAACACTTCCAGCCCAGCGCCTCTCCCGAATCCCACCCACTGCCCGCTCGGCTCGCGGCCGCTTCCAGCCTTCGCTTCCACCCTTTTATTTTGATATATATAATATAAATATTTTGGAGCAGCTGGAAGGAAAACAAGCCTGGATTTGCCATCCTGAAATACTTCCCAAAGCAGCCTGGAAATTCCCCGCAGGGATGAAGCGCAAAATCTTTCCTTTTTAAAGCAAAAAATCCAGCACAGCGTCGGGAACGCGATGGGAGAAGGGATCCGCGGAGTCCCCTCTGCGTCCCGCGGTAAAATCGAGTTTATGGACCCGAATTGCCCAGGGGTGGAATTCTCTGAGCGCAAGGAGGGAGCCGGACCCTCTTTTAAAGCAGCCCAAGGGATTTAAACTCTTTTATTCCTGCAGCTCCTCGAAAAGCCACCACATTAATTTATAAAAACTTGGAATTTTATCCAGCAGCGTGGGGAGAAAAAAAAAAAAAAAAAAAAAAAAGTTTAAATTGTTTTTATACTGGTTTGAATCGGGGTAAAAATAATGTTAATTCTAATTGTCTTTTCTTTTATTTCCTCCTAATCTCTCTCCTTGAAATGCAAAGGAAAAGTCGTTTAAAAAGCAAAGGAAAACTCCTTGAAATGCGGCGGAAAACGAAAGCGCCGAGCTCGGCGCTGCCGCCGGGCGAATCCCGCCGCTGCCGTTTCGCGTTCGCGGGTTCGGTTCCTCGGTGCCTGCTGCCATCATTCATCCCCGGCACGCTCTGACACCAAACGCTGCTCCCGAGCCAGCGCCGGCACCAAAACGGGAACAGCGAGGTTTCGACAGCACAGAAAACAACGAAGGAAAATTGCTAAAAAATTGAGTTGTTACGAAATTCGCTGTTTTCCTGGGAAAATTCCCTCCTTGCCAGCGCTGAGAGTGTCCATCTGTTATCCCTCCCTGCTGCTTTGTACGTATAAACTGCACAAACACCGTGGATTTATACAAATTCAGGGATTTATGAAGTTATTTGCGCGTGATTTCCACATGCTCATCCTCATCTTCCTTTCGTCCGGACGTGAAATTCCGTGATTTTAGTGTCCGTGTGCTGAAAGCATGAACTAACGTGGGAATGCACAGGTTTGGGGCAAAATTATAATTATATTTGCACAGGATTAACTTCTTAGGCAATATATACCAGAATAACTATAAATATGTATATTTATATAAATATGAATTCACGCTTAAATATTATTCCATATAAATATGCATGTATTAATATGGAATTGCAGAATTACAGAATCATGGAATGGTTTAAAGCTCATTTCTCTCCCTCTCCTGCCATGGCAGGGACACCTTCCACTATCCCAGGCTGCTCCAAGCCCTGCCCAGCCTGGCCTTTAAATGTTCAAATTATAAAATAAATATTAAAAACACATAAAATAAAAATATTTTATAATAATAATAATAATTTGCATTTAAAATTTAATGCAACATAAAATAGTATTTATAATAATATAGGGCATGTACAATAATACGAAATCTACATAGATCTAGATCAAATATGTGCTATTTACAGCTAACATTAATATATTGTATTAACGTGGTTTATAGTACATTATTAATATCGCATTTATATCAAAATCCCACCTCTGAATCTGTTCACATGCCTGTGGAACACGTGTGTGGCCCAGGGGCACGGTGATTCCACGTGGGTGGATTTTTGTGTCGGGACTTTTTCTGGGAGATCTGGAGCCAGGAGCACTCCCTGCATCGGAAAACAACAAATGCAGCCGGGGCTCCCTGATCCCGACGGGCTCCTGCCTCCAGCCCCTCACACAAAACGGGCTCGTGGCCAGCGAGGGATTTGATTTCTCTCCCTGTAAAATATATAGAAAAATGACTTTATTATTTCCCCGGGGGAATTGTGTCGTTTTTCCTGCCGCCAGTGTGCGCGTTCCTGAACAAAATCCGAGGGGAGCTGGGGACGGAGCTCTGCGGAGAGCTGGACGTGAGGAAGCGGAGGGTTTGGGGACATTTGGGAGGTGGGGAGGGATGAGACAAAGCCGAGGATTCACTGGCACCTCTGAGGGGTGGATCCCACCGGGATGGATCTATATGGGATGGATCCACCCGGGCTGGATCTCCCTGGATGGATCTCCAAGGGGATGGATCCACCTGGGGATGGATCTATATGGGATGGATCCACCTGGAGATGGATCTATATGGGATGGATCCACCTGGGGATGGATCTATATGGGATGGATCTATATGGGATGGATCACCCTGGATGGATCTATATGGGATGGATCTCCAAGGGGATGGATCCACCTGGGGATGGATCTATATGGGATGGATCTCCAAGGGGATGGATCCACCTGGGAATGGATCTATATGGGATGGATCCACCTGGGGATGGATCACCCTGGATGGATCACCCTGGATGGATTTCCAAGGGGATGGATCTATATGGGATGGATCTCCCTGGGGATGGATCACCCCTGGGGAGCAGAGGAAGCTCCTGGAGCAGTCCAGGCTTGGAACAAGAGCAGAAGAGCAGGAGCGTGGCCCTGTGAATCCTGGCTGAATCCCACAGCTCACTCAGGCAGGGGAAGGACCCCAGGGGCATCCCAAACGCCCATCCCTTAAAGGGCAGAGGGAACGGCCTTTGTTCCGCTGTTCCAGAGCCCTTTGCCCACACATGGTGCTTCCCCAGGCTGAGAGGAAACAGGAATTTTTTGCCTGGGATTGAGAGGAGCAGCAGAGCTGGAGATCATCCTCCAAGCTCGGTCAGGGAACACCTGGCAGAGCCGGGAATGCTGCAGGCAGCAGGGGCCCACGGTGCCTGATCACCCTTTGGCCAGTTGTCCCCAGACTGTCCCTCCTGCCACCACCCTGCAGCTCCTGTGCCACAGCCGAGCTGAGCCCAGCCCAGCCGAGCTGAACCAAGCTGAACTAAGCCAAGCTGAGCTCGAGCTGAACCAAGCTCAGCCGAGCTGAACCGAGCCGAGCTCAGCTGAGCTGAGCTCAGCCGAGCCGAGCCAGCCGAGTCGCCTCCCTCTCCCCCGAGGAATCCATGATTTCCCTCCACAGGCTCCCAGGAACGGGCTTTCTTCTCAAATTGCCAAAAATAATAAAACCCAAGTGGGATGAGGAAAAGCTGGACCTGGATGTCAGCTGCTGCTCCTCACCTTCCTGCCCCCGAGGCTGGGAGGGAAAATGCGGCCCTGGGGAAGGAGAAGCCCTTTCCCTGTGCGCCAGGCACTGCTCCACCCCCGCCGGCATTCCCAAGGCTCCGGGTAACGCTGCGAAGTCTTGGCTGTGAAGGGATGTTCCTACAAAACCACAGAGCTCTGCAAACCCTCCCGGCCCCCTGCAGAGCTCTTCTGCGACATCCCGCGGCCCCAGGGGAGGAGAGGCGGCTCTCTGCCACGGCCGGAGAGACGGGAAAGCAAACGGGATGCGAAGAGAAAGGAAAAAAAATCCTCCCAGCAAGCAAGAGACAAAGCAAAACCAGCTTTTTCCTACAGAGGATCCCATCAGAGTGCTCCTGCCACTCTTGGTGCCTCCCTGGGGAGGCTCGTTCGGTGGAAGATCCAATTAAAACTGGGCCACAAAAAGGTCGTTTCAACCCAAGAGTTGTTCCAGCAGCTCTTCCCCTTACGGAGAGGGAGTCGGACACTGTGACAGTGGGAAAAGTTTCTCCTTTGCCCAAAGTCAAGCTGATCCATGGAAAATGAACCCCAGAAAGTGTCAGTCCCACGCTGGCACCACCTGCGGTGCCCCAGGACAGGGCAGCCTCTCCTCAGCCTCTCCTCAGCCTCTCCCCTGATCCCAAAGCGCCCAAGTTCCCAATGCACACACATTCCCAAATCCAGGAGAATGAGGCATGCTGCTCTGGCTCTGCACACACTGAAAGAGGGGGGCAGAGGGTTGGTGTTAGGTTCAGAAGGAGATCCCGGGGTCCTGGTCCTTGTCCCTGCCCATTGGAAAAACCAAATTTCTCAGCAGCTCCAGGAACCAACACAAACACCTCAAAAACCTCACAAACCTCATGGTGCCTTCAGCTCCAAACACCCCTGTTACCCTGGTTTTTCTGAGTTTTTTTATTAGCCTTTTGATTTTCATAAACGGAGTCAGATCTTTTAGTTACTGTAGAATATTAGAGCAGTTTTCTACCTTTTCCCACAGATGTAACATAAACAAATCCTTTGTTTTTCATTCTCTGTCCTTTGTTTGCATACTTCTAACCTGAAAACAATTGTAACTGACAATTGGTCTGGCCACTGAGGCTGAGGGGTGGAAACCCCAAAAAGCCAATCTTCTGCTAGACCCACAAATGTATAAAAAGTAAAAATAAACAAAGGGGCTCTCTTCTCTGCGCTCTCTCAGCTGGGAGCGGAATCGGAAGGACCGCTGCGAAAATCTCTTGTCTGCGTGTGACTGCTGTGTGTGTCTCGGTGACACACCCCAAATCCCACCTGCCCAAGACCCCTCCACTTGCCTGGGAGGGTCCCAGCGATCTCTCCAGCCTGGAAAACCAACATATCCTAAACCAGCCCGTGGATCCCGGGGACAAACTCATCCCTCTGCTATCAAACTCCTTTAAATGCCAGCAGTAAAACTGGGAGAGCAACCTTAAAGCTAATCAGCCTTTCCAGGAGTTATGTTTAATAATCTTTAATGACCTTGTTGTGAGCCAGAGGCCTCCCAGCCCCTATTTACCCATAATTTACAGCATCCTGCGAGCTGCGGACAGTCGAGCAGGGGAAATCCCGGCAGTTCCAGCTGCTGCAAAGGGAAAGGAGCAGGGAAGGCTGGGGGATTCATCGTGGGCATGAAAAGGGTGGGCAAGGAGGGGGCATCGCACGCTCAGACCCCTCTGTGCAGAGCCAGCCCCTCGCAGGGCTCTGAAGGAATAATTCTGAGCCCAGGACCACAAGCCAGCGTTTTCTCCCAAACGCCGTTTCCCTGAGCAGGGGCTGGAAAATCCCAGCCGTGATTTACACCACAAATCCGCCGCTCCCGCAGCTACAGCGGTTTTTCCAATGACCAAACAATACATCAATCCTCAACCCCTGCCAAGACGCTGAGGTGACATATTTACATCACAAACTCTTTGAGGTGAGATTTGCTTGTGATTCCAGATTTTCTCTGTGCCTGGGTAACCAAGTCCTGCCCCGGCACCACCAATAAAAGCGATAATGTTATTTATAGTTGGTGTTATCCCCCTGTTCCGCTACCTGACATCACACATCTGGGGTCTGCCGGGTTCCTCTCCACCTCTTTTTGCTGCTCACACGCAGCTCGTCCCCTCCCTACAACCCCCACACCTGCAGGTTATTATGCAAGGAGTAATGCCTGAGAATGAACTCAAAGGGAAAAACTGCAAATGGAGGGGTAAAACTTCACCCCTCGTCTCCACTTCGTTCTCCAGCCTCCTCGTTTTGTTCCTTCTCTGAGCCTCTGAATTCCAGATCATTCCCCTCGTTTTGCACACCAACACCCCCAAAGCTGCTTCCTCCCCCAGCCAAGCCAAACCTCCGGCCCTGGGGAGCAGAGGAGCAGAATGCGGGGAAAAAGGGGGAATAAAGGAGCCCAGGCCAGCTCTGATCCGCTCTGTTCCACACCGGTGCCGGGTGCCAAAGCCACACTCAGGGCGCTGGGATGACAGGAACCAAACCCTGCGGTGTGGAGGCATCGAGAGGGACACGCGGGGAGCAGGGCAGGGTCTCCGTGGTGCTGGGAGCACGGAGGCTGCACCCCGCTGCAGGGACACCGTGGGATCCTGCATCCCCCGTCCCGGGGTCACCGTCACCCCTGACCCAGCCTGTCCCAGGCCTCAGCCCCGGCTTCGGGGAGGGAAAGGCTCAGACGGACTCCGTAGAGCCTGTGAAAGGGAAAATAAACCCAGCGAGCAGCAGGGAAATGGAAGTTTCTCCCCTGCCTGGTATTTCTTGCGGCTACCAGCAGTGGGGGATGAAGTTTGAAATCAAAGAAGTGCCCTGGGCGTTTCCTGTAGCTGGGAGAGGCTGGGAGAGGCGAGCACGGCTCCCCCCGCGGCCCCCGCCTTGAGGATGAAGGGATCTGACCCACTCGGGAAAGTGTCCCCGGCGGGGGCAGGATTTGGGATTAGAGGGTTAACGGAGAGCCTGGGAGGACGCACGTGACTGGCTGTGGACTGGGGGGGCGGGTGGGGGTGTGGGGGCTGGGGGGGCTGCGGGCCGATCCCTCCCTCCCCATCTCCCCCCCCCCCCCCGTCCCCCTCCTCCCGGTTCCCCGCACAAAATCCGCTCCCCGGACCATCCCCGTCCCCTCCAACCTGAGCCATGGAGACACCGGGCTGCCCGGCCTTCCCCCCGCCTCGCCGGCTCGGGGGTCCCCCGGGGCTCCCCCGGCCTCCCACCGCCTTCGCCCTCGGCCCAGCGGGGCCCCAGCGGCGGCCGCCGCCGCTCAGCCCCCGCCCCGGCCGCTGCCCTCCGCTCCGGGCGCAGCCACGGTACCTGGGGGTCTCCAGCCCGGGCCCCCCCGCCGTGGCCGTGCATGGGAAGCCCCCGTACCCGGCCGGGGCTGCAGGTACCGGGGGCGCGGCGGGTGGAGGGGGGAACCGCCGACCCCTCCCGGCCCCTTCTGCTTCTCTTCCCCCTCTCTGCCCCGCGGCCCCGGGGTTCTGCGGGGACCCCCGGCCCTGACCCCCGCCAAGGGCGACATTTCCCCGACGCGCTCTCCCGGGCTTCTCCGGGACGGCCGATGTCGCGATATGACCCCATCGGGGACCGCCGGGGCATCCCTCGACGAGAACCGGAGCTGCCCAGTGTCGGCAGCTGGGACTGTGTCGCGACAGACACCGAGGTGTCGGGGATGGTTCCCGTTCTCCAGAAACGAGGCGGGAAGAGGGAGAAAAGGCGGCGGGAGAGACCCGGACCCGCTGCCGCGACGGCGGGGACCGACCCGGGGTGGGGAACGGCGGCTCCCGGTTACCGGGGATGGAGAAGGGCCGGTTCCCTTCACCGGGGATGGAGAAGGGCCGGTTCCCGGTTACCGGAGATGGAGAAGGGCCGGTTCCCGGTTACCGGAGATGGAGAAGGGCCGGTTCCCGGTTACCGGAGATGGAGAAGGGCCGGTTCCCGGTTACCGGGGATGGAGAAGGGCCGGTTCCCGGTTCCCGGGGATGGAGAAGGGCCGGTTCCCGGGGATGGAGAAGGGCCAGTTCCCGGTTCCCGGGGATGGAGAAGGGCCGGTTCCCGGGGATGGAGAAGGGCCGGTTCCCTTCACCGGGGATGGAGAAGGGTCGGTTCCCGGTTCCCGGGGATGGAGAAGGGCCGGTTCCCGGTTCCCGGGGATGGAGAAGGGCCGGTTCCCGGGGATGGAGAAGGGCCGCGCTCCCCGGAGCAGGCTGGAAAGTCGCGTCCGGCCGCCGACCCCGGTGGGAGCCCAGCGGGCAGGACCGGCGGCAGCAGCAGGACGGGCCCGGGGCTCGGGGATGTGGGGGAGGCCGGGGCGCGGGGCTGGCAGCGCTCTCCGCTCCCCGAGCTCCAGCGCTCCCGGTTCCCCGGGACTCCCGGGTGCCGAGCTCCGGGGCGATAACGCTCCCGTTCCCCGGTACCGACTCCGGCGCTCCCGGTTCTCCGGCTCTCCCCGGTACCCGTGTCCGGAGCTCCGGAGCGGCCGGTTCCCCTTGGCCCGGGTGTCCCGGGGCTCCGCACCCGTCTCCAGGCTGGGACAGGACACAGCTCATTCCCGGGGCTCTCCCGCCGTTCCTTTGCTCTTTCCCGGAGCTCCCACTTTCGCTTTAATATTATTGCCCCACTGCTGCTTTAATACAAGAAGCAAAAGGCAGCGCCGCGGGGCGATGGGAACCAGGTGGGAGCCGGCAAAGCCGCCTCGGGGAACAGGTAGAAAAATCCCCGAGAAGCGCCGGGAGAATCCCTCAGGGAGCACCGGGAGGGTCCCCGCCGCGGCTCTTACCTGCTCCAGCTGCGGCGGGGCGATTCTGCCGTTCCACGGGTGTTTCCCCCGGTTCCTGGGAGTCCTTTCCGTGCCCCCATCCCTTCACTAATGATCCTTTCGAGTTCCTTCCCCTCCCCATTATCCCAAGGATTGTACAGCTGTTTCCCAGCTGCCGCCTTCCCCAGCGCCGCCAAATCTTTTGGGGGGTGTCAGTCTAGGAAGGAGTGGGAGAAAAATATTCTTTATCTTCCCTTTGTCCCCCTATGCCGCTGTGTTTATTTAGCTACGTGCCTGTATCCTGCTCCTTCCTGCCTTTCCCTGCTTTCTGGGTATTTATTTATTTGTCTCCAACGCCAAAACCCGTGGGGCACTCAAAAATGTGCCACGTTGCCTTTGAAAAAAGGGGGTAAAAAACCCATCTCCATGCTTTAAGCAGCAGGATTATATTTCGGTAATTTTTTTCCCCCTTTAATTCGGGTCATATTTGGGCCTGCTCTTTGGTGAGATTTGGTTTCAAATCATCAAAACCCTGTGGCCCAGCAGCTGAGCCCTTTGGAGGCCGAAGCAGGGAGGAAACGACAATTTGGCCTCATTCCTTTGCCCTTATCCATGACCAGACAGGTCGGTACTGAGAGGGACGAGGAGCAATCGCCCCCAAACCTCCCCCAAATTACAATTTCTCATTAATTCAAAGCAGCTGGATCTGGGCTTGGCGGCTCCATAGCCCCCAAATTGCCTTAATTAGAAAACAGCCCAAAATCAAAACCGAAAGGCCGGAAAAGGCCGTGGCAGGGGCTGGTTTGGGGGGTGCAGAGCCCCGGCGGGCCCGCAGGGATGGGGACCCCATTTCCCCGCTCGGTTGGGATGCGGTGGTGAACGGGCTGGGAGGGAGGGTCCATCCCAAAGGAGACGTTTCCCCTCCTCGCCGTGGGCCTGATCCCGCTCCTCCGAGGAGCCAGCGGTCCCCACCTGCAGAAACCCCGAATCTGGAGCTGGTGACTGGGGTGGGATCAGGGCAAACCCAGCGTGTTTAGGTTGTCCCTTCCCAGGTGACACCTCTGTGTCCCCTCAGCAGGTGGGGACCCCAAGGCACAACTCCCCCCCCCAAATCTGCTAATTCCCCGCTCACTTCTCCTTTCCCTGGCTCAGTCTATTGGGGTCCCAACAGCACCTGGAACTGTTTGGAGCTGCCAAGCTCTGTGTGTCCCCATGTGGGGACAAACAGCGCTCCTGGGGGTACAGAGGTGGCCCCCAAAACGCCTGGCAGGGATTTTCCTCCTTGATCTCGTTCCATCATCCACCCCAGCGATGCAGCAGCATCGAAGGGAAGGGGGGAACCCCCAGATTTCTTGCTCTGCTCCCAGAGGGGGATGAGGAAAGAGAGCTCTTCTTCAGCAAGAAAAGCAGGCTGGTGATTTTACTCCTCTCCAAGTGTTTTCCCGGGAGCTGCAGCTCCAGGGAAGTGCTGGCTCAGGGGCACAGAGCTCCCCCTGAACTATCTGGGGTGTGGGGTCTGGATTCGGCCCAGAGCCGGGGTGGGTGTGGGGTCCCTGGTGGCCCTGTGGCTCTGTTCTGGGCTCTGAGGTGGGCGGAGGCACCAGCCTATGCAGGAAGGGAGTGGGAGGAGCGGGATGAGGACAGTGGAGCAAAACTCTCCGCACACATCCCCGTGCCCACCTCCGCTGCGCCCTCCCCATCCAGTCCCAGCATCCCAGGGGGACCCTGAGCCCCCGCTGCTCCAGCCGGGCTTTCCCCTCCCTCCAGAAGCTTTTCTGCGCACAGCGAGCACGGGTTTTGCCCTCCTCAGGGATGGCTTTTCCATGCTGTGTGTCCATGCTGAGCCCTTTCTGCTGCGACAGTACCTCGACATCCCTCGGGACAGGATGTGATGGGATGGGAAGGGATGCCAGGGCCGTGGGCATTTCTGGGCTTCCTTGGCACTGCTAACACCCCCTGGTCCTGTGCCTCTCCCCACCAGGTGAGAAGGGCTGCAAAGGTGGGTTCCAGGCGATTCCTGCAGCCTGCAGGGTCCCACCGAAAGGCCCGGAGGATCTGGGGTGCCCACTGGCAGCACCCCTGGGCAGCCTCCGGGACCACGGGATCCCCGAGCTCCCCGAGCCCCTGGGCAAGGGCAAGAAGCGGAGGAACAGGACGACGTTCAGCACGTTCCAGCTGGAGGAGCTGGAGAAGGTTTTCCAGAAGACGCATTATCCCGACGTCTACGCCCGGGAGCAGCTGGCGCTGCGCACAGACCTGACGGAAGCCAGGGTGCAGGTACGGGCACGGAGGGTGGGCATGGACACCCTGGGGCTGCCAGGATGGGGGGATCCCCCATCTGCAGGGTGATGCTGAGATAGAAGCTGCTTTTCCCATGAAATACGCTAAATCCCAGATGGAAAATCTCAGGCCATGTGCTCTCTGCCGTGCTGTGGGTGTTGGCTGCCTCTGAACTCTCCGCATTCCCCCTCCCGGACAAGCACCCAAAGAGTCAAAAATTTGGGAGGTCGGTGTCAAACCTCCACCTCAGAATGCCCTAATAGTGATCCCCCTGCGCATCCATCATTCCCAGCCACCTCCCGGGCTCAGGAGAGGGATCCCCGGGAGCTGGGGTGACACATCCTGGGACGTGGGGCAGGGCCAGATCGCGCTCGCTCGGAGACGCTCACAGAGGTGTCTCCGTGCGGTTTGAGGCTCCGAGCGGGAAGGGGAAGCTGGAGGGTGCTCCCAGCAGGGAGGAAATGAAGGTGGGACGGTAAGGAAGTGAGCAGGGAGCACCCGCTGGGAGCTGCCACCCCCAGGAGCAGGAATGGGGCCGAGGCGCAGCAGGGGAAGCGGCCCCCGAGCCCGCACACGCCCAGTGCCCGCCCGAGCGTCCGGAGCCACATTTGGGGTGGGCTGAAATGAAACCGCCAGCGGCCACGAGAGCCCCAAGCCGAGTATCCCGGTAGTGCATCCTCCTGCCCGGGAGGCGCTGCCGGAGTTGTCCCCGCCCCAGGGAGCACCAGTCCCCACCGCAGCACGGAGGGGACGTGCGGATGGGACATCAGCACCCAAAAAGCCTCATTCTGCAGCAAAATCTGCGATGAACAAGCAGCAGGGAGGGGGAAGGATCACGCACGGAGCAGGACGGACCGGTTTTGGTGCGGGACGAGATACTCGCGCTGTTGGAAAAGGCCGGGGCTCCAACGCTGAGCACAGAGCAGCTTCCTCTGCTCGGCTCCGGCTCTCCGTGATGCCGGGGCACCGTGTGCGGCCCTTCTCCTGCTGGGGAGGAGTGCGCGCCTGGGCAGGGGGCTGCGGCGGGCAGGGGAAGGGTCCCCGCACCTCAGCCCCCTCCTCCATCCGCCAGGTTTGGTTCCAGAACCGCCGGGCCAAGTGGCGGAAACGGGAACGTTACGGGAAAATCCAGGAGGTGAGAGATGGCACGGGAGCTGCTCCCCTGGGAGCGGGGGGGTCCCGTCCCACCGCACCCGTGGGTGCCCCGCATCACCCATTCCTGCCCCTTCTCCCCACGGCTGCACCCACCCTGGGGAAAAGCGCGGCCCGGGGTGGAAAGGAGGGAGGATCACGTTTTGCCACACGCAGAAGATGCTGTTCAATGTCCCACTCCATTTCCCTCTGGGGCAGGTTTTGGGGGTTCCTCCTGAAGACCCCCTTTAGCTCTCCTTTATCTATCTGTGCTTCCTGCCCCCCTTCTCTGCAAAATTTCCTTCCCCCCCCCTCCAATATCGAAAAGCATAAAAATAATTTAAAATTCAGCTTCACCCAAATCCATGAAGCCAAACTCTCCTGGTGGGGGGGAATCTTTCAACCAAGATTCAAACCCCTCCAAGGCCAGAAAACAGAGCGAAGGCATCGCTCCCCTGCACCCTGTGGGTGGGGGGATTGGAAGGGAGGATGAGGGGAGTCCAGCAGGGGTGAGAGGGATCCTGGGTGGGATAAGAGGAATCCTGAAGGGAGGAGTGGGATTTCAGGCAGAATGGGGGGGAAATGAGCACAGCATGATGTCACCACCCTCATTTTGGGCTTCTTGTTGTTGTTATTTCAGCTGCAGAACAACCTGTGGCCAAGCCCTGGGAGCCCCCCGGGGCTGCTGCCCCCCGAGAGCATCCCGTCCCCGTGCATGTCCCCGTACCCCCCCGCTGCCAGCAACGGCTTCGTGGGCATTCCCGCTTCCCCGGGCCCCCACCCCGGCATCAACAGCCTCTACTCCCTGCACGGGCTGCCCCCCCCGGCCCTGGCCCCGCACCCCTTCGAGCCGCCCCCCCAACACGACTACAAGGCGCCCACCCTGATGCCACTGAGGATGAAGAGCAAAGAGGGCGCCGGGAGCCTCCTGAATTGGGCCACATGATGCCCTCGGGGGATGGACACGGAGCCCTCGTCCCCCCCGGGTATCCCCCACACCCCCGGCACCAGGGAGGGGGGTCAGGGTGGAGGGGGGTCACCTTCGCCCCCTCTCTGCACACCCCGAGATTTCCCACCACGATGCTGCTGCCCCTCCAGGCCCGCCGAGGGGGGCAAGGGGGGCTGTGGGGAGGAAAAGGAGGCGTCCCCGAACCCAGGCTGCCCTAGCGGGGCCGGCACCGGCAGCTCGGGAGCCCAGAAACGGCCGCCCAAAATACCTGAGCCCTCCCAGCGATGGTGGTTTCCCCCCTGCCCCGGGCACTGCCAGCCGTGGGTGAGGCTGAGGAGGGGACCGTGCCCCTGGGGGAGCACCGGAGCAGAGGAGTTTTGGGGGAAATTCTCCCCTCCCCAGCTGAAATTTGGCCACTCGCCCCCTGCCCAGTGCAACCAGCAATGGCAGAAATGGGGCTCTTCCTCTGCCAGTGCCATACTGGGAACATACTGGGACAGCTGCTGGTGCTCGGGGGTTACTGGGGACAGGGCCAAGGAGCTCCAAACCCCCCCCAGAGCTCCTTCTGCTCCCTCCTGGAGGGGAAACAAGGCCCTGGCACAGCTCCTGGAGCCCCCCGGCATGGGCAATAAAGCCATGAGGTGGGGGCTACCAGGATAAAGCATCCCGAATTAAAGGGACACTCTGCTACCCCTCCAGGGGGTGTTTTAATCCCAGCAGCTGGGAACCCTCCAGCTGGGGTGTTGGGGGCACAGGTGGTCCATTTTGGGGGAGGTTTCTGCATTTTGCAGGGTTCTGCATGTTACTGGTGGTACCTGCAAGGCCAGTCTTGGGGGAGGGGGGCACCTCATTGTATCCAATGCGGTTCATCTGCTCCGGGGAGCCCAGGGGGGCTCCTCCAGTCCCCCCAAGAGCCAGCGTGTCCTGTCCCCACCCTTCACCCACTGTGACCTCCCCCACTGCAGGGAAACACCAAAAAATGAAGCCAGGAACAACGCTGCTCACCGCAGCACCAGGAGATGCTGGCACACCCCAGGCACCCTCTCGGGCCAAACCCCCCCTTGTAAAATCTGCAACGCCCCAGCTCCCACCTCCTGAAGGGGGGACACCCCTGTGGGGCACCTGGATCCCCTCGAGGAGACTCCAGACCTGCTGTTCCAGCCCCACCTGGGCCAAAGGCCAGGGTTTTCAGCCAAGCTTGGCAGCCTGGTGCCCCCAGGAGGCAGCCCAGGGCTGCCAGCCCCACCCAGGACATCTCACACCCCCTCCCACCGGCGGAGACTTTGTTATTCATTTCTAAACAATAAACCACCTTCTTCATAGGTTAATGACGGCTCCAGCAGCCCTACATAGCCAGGGGGGCTGGGAATGGAGACTCCCAACAGGCTCCTCAGGCCTGTCCTGGTGCTGGGAGTGGGGTTTGGGGGACAGGATGGTGCTGGAGGCACCCAGGTGGGTGCCAGGGGTGGGTGCAGCCTTGGCAGGACCCCGGGGGCACATCCAGCCCCCCAGGAGCCACATCCAGCCCCTGGCTCCGTGATGCCCACAGCGGGGTGAGGTCAGGGTGCAGCACTGGGATCCAGATGGAGCCGGGGCTCCATGTCAGCCCTGGCTGAGGGGAAACAGGGCAGGGACTAAGGGCATGGTCACCATTGATGCTGAGCCCACAGAACTTCTCTGATGTCTTGTAAGGCTGTCTGCTGCTTCCAGGCCTGGGGATTCACTCCTGGAGCTCCACAGGCTCAGAAACCCAGCAGGTGATGGGCTGGAATTGGGGCTGTCCCAGGCTCCCTCTGTCCACAGCCATCTCTGCAAATCTCTGCCTCAAATCAGGGGGAATCCCCCAGGATTTCATCCCCCAGGGCTGCTGCTGCCCCTCTGCCAGGGAAACTGAGGCCAGGCAACGTGCAAGGCTGAGCTCTGGCAGGATTTGGTGACAGGATCCTCTGCTGGGAGCAGGGACCGAAAAAAATCTGGTGTCAGAAATCCCAGGACGGAGCTGCGGGAGGGTTCAGTGAATGACACAGGCAAATGCCTGCAAGAACCTGCTCCCCTAAACCAACAGACCTGGGTGCAAGGTAAGACTAAACCTTCTGGTGAGGGGCCAGGCACCCCTGGGGTTTGAGGGATGAGTGGGGACAAGGACACAGGATGAGGAACTCTCATCTGGGCAGGAGGGACAGGGACACAGACAGAGCCCAGCCACGCTCAGGGCACAGGTATCACCAAATATATATAATCTATGTACAGCTCCTGCACCCCTCGTGGGCTGAGGGGAGGCTGCCCCAGCCCCTCAAGCCCCCCCAGCCCCCCAGAGGGGCTGGGCAGGGCCAGCCTGGTGTCCCACCCAAGGAGCCCACTCCCACACTGCCACCTGCTCCCCCTTCTTGGCTGGGGGGCACGAGAAGGGAGGTGCCTCTGAAAGCATGGCACGGGCTGGGCAGAGACCCCCCCACCCAACAGGAAACCCCCTCAGCTTTGGGATGAGCTCTGCAAGGAGGCAGAGGGGCAGGATGCGGTCTCAGCGAGGACCTCCCGGCTCCGTCCTCTTCCCAAGCCCACCACAAGAGTGCAGCCACCCACAGACCCCCCCGAACCTCGCTCCCCTGCCCCGTGGCGGCAGGACAGCCTCGAGCATCCTGCCTCCCCGTGTCCATCACTGCAGCAGCTCCTCCCAGGAGATGGGCCGGGAGAAGACCTCCCGCTCCAGCCACAGGTCGTAGTTGACCTGGAAATCCTCGGGCAGGTCCACGCGCTGGCCCAGCACGCTCTGCAGGCAGTTGTCCACGGGCAGGAACTCGGGGTTGCCGTGGGCCCGGTCGTAGCGCCGCGAGTTGAAGCGCTCGATGCTGGCGCGCAGGGCACACTCCTCCGCCTGGAAATCCCAGGGACGGGCATCCAGGTCTGGGAACAGGGAGAAGACGGGTCAGAGAGGAGCTGGGGGCTCCTCAGCCAGCCCAAAGCCCTCGGTGGTGGGGTTTAACCGAGCCCCGTGCAGCCGCCTGCTCATTCCCACACCGGCCAGAGCAGGGAGGAATGATGAGGGTAAAAGCCCTCGTGGGTTAGGATGAAGACAGCTTAATAAAGAAAGCAAAAGCTGTGCACACAAGGAATTCCCTGCTTTCCAAGAGCAGGCAGGTGTTCAGCACCTTCAGGAGAACAGGGCCCCATCCCAGGGAATGGTGACCTGGATGAAAAACACCATCACTCCCAACATCCCCCAATTCCTCCTTCTTCCCCCTACTTCATATTCTGAGCATGATGTCCTAGGGTCTGAAATATCCTTTGGTTCCCTCTCCTCCCAACAACCCACACACCCTCAGCCCCTCACACCTGGGCAAGGTCTCTGTAGGTACTTCCAAGAGAGCAGAGCCAGGAGCCACCAAAGCTCCAGCACCACCCCAGCATCCCCAGCACAGGCACAGCACCAGCACTGTCCCACAACATCCCCACCCCACCAAGCACACAGAAACTGGCAAGATCCTGGGAAGGGACACAGGCCAGCTGACCCAAATCAGCCAAGGGAATATTCCAGACTCTGTGATGTCAGATCAGATACAAAAGCTAAGGAAAGGAGGAGGAACCATGGGGCATTTGTTATTTAAAACATATGCCTTCCAGAGCAGCCACTCCACGTGCTGGAGCCCGGAAGTGGCTGAACATCACGTGCTGATGGAAGTAGCAAACAAACCTATTTTTTTCTGCTCTTGCTGTGCTAAACTACCTTACCTCAACCTACAAGTCATTTCCCATCTGATTTTCTCTGCCCTGTCCAGCTGGAAAGGGAGCGATAGAGCAGCTTGGTGGGCACCTGGTCAAGCTCAATCAACCAAGGTCCACCAAGGTCAACCCTGCACACCTGCCCAAGCCCCAGGTGGCACAGGGCGAGGTCAGGGCACAGAGCCTGGAGCAGGAGGGCTGGGAATGCCAGGAATGCCGGGATGTACCATTGCCGTAGGCCCAGTCGTCGTTGAGGCGGTGCCGCACTTTCTGGTAGATGGCTGACATGGTTTTCATGTTGCTCTTCCTCCACTGCCGGCCCAGGTACTTGGTCTGCACCTTGAGCAGCTTGAGCACGTAGAGCTGCATCATGGCCTGCTTCACCTTCAGAGCCCGCTTCAGGATCGGCGCCGACTTGAACACCACCAGCATCTGCCACAACATTCCCAGACCCCAGCTGGGACGGATTCCCGTGCCAATCCCTCCTCCATTCCCCTGCTCGCTCCTCACTCCCCACCAACAGCTGGGTTGTCCCAGGTTATCCCTGGTGCGGGTGCCGGGCCCTGCTGAGCTCCAGGACATTCCCAGCCCTCACCATGGTGCGGGAATGCTTCCACTTGGTCAGCTTGTTCAGGATGCGCAGGAGGTTTATGCAGGAGAAGAGGTTCCGCCAGCAGAACTGGTTGTTGTCTCCAGCTTCCTGTGTGGAAGGAGATGCAGGGTCAGGCAAGGGATTGGAGCAGGGATGGGGAGAGGCTGTGGTGATCTGAGGAGTCATGTGCAAAGAGGACAGCACCGCATGTGGGCAGGCAATCATCCAATCATGGAATTGTTAAGATTGGAAAAGCCCTCTGAGATCATCAAGCCCAACTGCTCCCCCAGCAGTGCCAAGGCCACCAGAAATCCCTGTCCCCAAGTGCCACATCCACACCCACACATTTTTTGATCACTTCCAGGGATGGTGACTCCAACACTGCCCAGGCCAGCCTGTACCAGTGCCTGACCATCCTTTTCACAAAGGATTTTTCTCCAATATCCAACCTGAACTTCCCCTGGCACAGCTTGAAACCATTTTCTCTTGTCCTGTCCTTTTCTCCCTGGGATCAGAACCTGAACCCTCAGCTGCCCCCTCCTGTCAGGAGTTGTGCAGAGCCAGGTCCCCCCTGAGCCTCCTTTTCTCCAGGCTGAGCCCCTGCAGCTCCTTCAGCCACTTCTGGTGTTCCAGCCCCTTCCCCAGCTCCACTCCCTTCTCTGGACACGCTCCACTCCAGCAGACACCTGCCATGCCCATCCTCCTCCCCAAAATCCCAGCGGCACCAGGGGCTGAGCACAGGAGAGCTGAGGGTGCAAGGGCTGGGTGCTGAGCCCTGCTGCCTCCCTGCATCCCAAAGTGCCCTGGGAAGCGCCCCAGGTTCCAGGGCTGTCACAGCAGGACTCACCAGGCTCTCTGCCGTCAGCTCCGGCAGCTCGTGCACAACACAGTAGGGATAGTCCAGCACGGAGATGCTGCAGGAAGGAGAGGGGTGCTGGTGCTGTTCCCCCAGATCCCCCCAGCCTGGGGGCAATGCAGCCCCCACTTCCCACCCACTGCAGATGGGCTGTGGTGGGAACTCTGCAGGTCTGCCTGAGCCACTGCCAGGGAGGGACTGCAGAGGGGCCAGAGGAACAGGGACCCCTCCCCACAACCCCCAGAAACGCAGGTGGGCAGCATTCTCCCTCACCTGTTCTTGGCAGTGATGTAGGACATGATGTTCTGGTTGAAGAACTTGAGGATGAGCGGGATGCAGTTGGCAAAGACCAGGTGCTGGGCCATGTACTCAAACTGGGGAGGAGAAACGTGGGTGAACAAGGACCCACTCGGGCTCCTGCCACGCCCAAAGACCCACGGGCACGGCTGGACCCCGGCCCAGCTCACCTGGTAGATGTGGTTGAGCTTGAAGTGTTTGAGCAGGAGGAGCAGCACGGCAGAGATGGCCTTGACAATGATCTCCTTGTGCCGATTGACATCCACACCCAGCTTCATGCTCTGCAGCACGGTGGTCCTGGGGACACAGGGATTGCATCAGCAGGAATTCCTCACGGGTTGTCCAGGGAAGCTGTGGCTGCCTCATCCCTGGAAGCATCCAAGCCCAGCCTGGGACAGTGGAAGGTGTCCCTGCCAATGGCGGCGGCTGGAACTGGGTGAGCTTTAACGTCCCTTCCAACTCAAATTGTTCTGTGGTTCTATGACACATTTGCAATGATCACCCTTCCTGCTCTGCTCATCCCTTCCCACCCAGAACATTCCATGATTCCACAGTCCTTGGTCTGGGGTGGAGTCTGCCCCTCTCAGTTCCTGCAGGGTGCAATCCAGGGCACAGCAGGGTCACATCCCCAAAGAGCCCCAGCCCACAGCAGGTCAGACCCCCAGCTCTCCCCTTCCCACCCCCAGCCTGCTCCTCGGCCACTCACGGCATCTCCTCGGGCAGGACATCTGCCAGGATGTTGATGGAGTCTGTCTTGGCTTTGGAGGTGGGGGCTGCAGCCAGGAGGATCTTCAGAAGAGCAATCTGGGAAGAAGGGAGAGATGGAGGGGGAATGGGAGCTGCAGGGGACTGGCCACACACCTTTGCCCCACTGCAGGAGGAACAGAGCAGGGCAGGGGTGAAAACTTGGGATGCAGCACTGGAAAGGGACTGATCCAGGGGATCCCAGCGCTCACCATGTACTGGGGCAGGCTGGGCAGCAGCCCCTGGTACAGGATCTCAGCAGGGACTTGCTCCACTTCCTCTTCCCCCTGGTGCCAGGAGAGACCGGAAAACCTCAATCCAGGAGCTGCCACCAGCACCACGGAGCATGAACCCAAGGGCAGGATACCCCCAAAACCCTCTGCTCCAGAGAAACCCCTCCTCAGAAAAAACAAACCCCTCAGCCCTGCCATAAAACCCGGCAGGACCAAGTGCCCCCAGCTCCCAGCCCAGGATCTCCACCCCACCCCAACCCCACACTCACTCCGGAGAGCGGGGAGCGCAGGAACTCTTCCTCCATGTGCACCTGCACCTCAGCAATGGACGTGTACTTGTGCTGCAGGGGGACAGGGCAGGGTCACCACGGCCCCCCAGCCCCAGCCTGCTCCCACCATCCTGCTCCAGCCCTCCCAGATCCCTGTCCCAGGGAGCACCTCTGCAGATGTGCAGGGTGAGAGCTGCTGGGCTCAGGTGTGGGACAAGGCCAGCAGGAAGGGGATGAGGACATGAAGAAAGGGATAAAACCCCTTAACAAAGGGATAAAATCCCCTAAGGAAGGGATAGAGTTCCCCTAAGGAAGGGATAGAGCCCCCTAGGGAAGGGATAGAGGCCCCTAAGGAAGGGGCTCAGACAACCTGTGAGTCCAGGATGAGGTGAAAGCTTAAGGCTGCTCTCCCATCACTGGGCAGAGGAAGGGGAAAATGGTCAGGAAAATCCACCCTGAGCTGTGATGGGAGCAGGGAGATGGGCAAGGGGCACCCATCCAGCAGCAGGGGCTGGAGGAATTCCTTAACTCACCAGCTTCAGGGTGCGGATGCTCTCATGGATGGGCCTGGGCAAACCCACCACAGTGTTGGTGTCACTGGAAGAGGAAAAGAGCCAGGCTGGGAGCAGGGCTGGGCACCCAGGGGTGGGGCAGAGACCACTCAGGGATGAAGCCACGCACCAGCCAGCCAAGGCTTTCGCTGCTGCCACGTAGAGACAAAAGCAGCCCCCCAGCTGGCCTTCCCCACAGGCCCCCCATGATGGCAGCACTGGGCTGGCTCTGCACCCACCTGCCCAGCGTGTAGCCGATGAATTTGCTGCGGCTGGATTCCAGGAACATCTCAATGTCCTTCTCCCTGCAGCAAAGAGAGAAGGGAAGAGTCACGTCTTCCTGCACATCTGGAAGATGCCCAGCCAGGCATGGGGAAAGGGACAGCCCAGGCACAGGGAAAAGCCTTGTGGTCAGGTAAAGGCTGCACAGCCAACCCCACAAGCAAACAGCCATCAAAGCGACCACCCCCTCCCAAACACCTGCCCTACATCCCTGCTGAGATTCCCATTATCCAACAGCCTCCGTTTCCCTGACCCTGCTCCAGCTCTCCAACCAGGGAGCCCCCGGACTCACCGGACCTTGGGGGCCCAGGGCAGCCCTTTGGGGCAGGTGATGCGGTCGCTGGGGGGGTGCTGGGTAGGGGGGGGCATCACTTCATCCCGTTCCAGGGGGAAGGTCTCTCCCTCCAGGCTGTTGTCATCATCATTCTCCTCTTCCTCCTCGCGGGAATCGTCAGCTTTGTACGGATCCCGCTCATTGAAGGCATCGAGGTTATCCTGTTTAATGAGGGCCTGGAGCAGGGAGAGAGGGCAGGGAACATCCCAAAAACAACCCCAGACCCTGGCAGTGCCCTTCCTAACGGCCCTGTCCCCACCTTGTGCTCCCTCCGGCCGCGTTTCTGCTGCTGCTCGATGAGGTCGGAGGCGGAGGCGGGCGGGGAGGCCGCCCGCATGTTGCGGATCACCTGGATGCTGTCCTCGGGCAGCGGCGGCAGCCCCAGCATCTCCCTCTTCTCTGCCTTCATGCTCTGCAGCTCCTCAAACCCTCCTAGCGTGCACTGCAGGGAACACCACAGCATGCTGAGCATCCCAGGGACACCTACACCCGCCCGTCCCAAACCCAGCGTGCAGGATCACAGAATCAGTCAGGTTGGAAAAGCTCTCTGAAATCACCGAGTCCAACTGCTCCCCCAGCACTGCCGAGGCCACCACTAATCCATGTGCCCAGGTGCCACACCCATGTGTCCTTTAAATTCCCCTGGGGATGTGGACCTCCAACACTGTCCTGGGCAGCCTGTGCCAATGCCTGACCACTCTTTCCATGAAAAAGAAAACCCTAAATATCTAACCTAAACCTCCCCTGGCACAGCCTGATGTCGTTTGCTCTTGTCCTGTTCTTGTTCCCTGGGAGCAGAGCCTGACCCCCCCGGCTGTCCCCTCCTGTCAGGGGGTTGTGCAGAGCTAGAGGTCCCCCCTGAACCTCCTTTTCTCCAGGCTCAGCCCCTTTCCCAGCTCCCTCAGACACTTCAGACCCTTCCTCAGCAATGTTCCACTCCATGGACATGCTCCAGCCCCTCAAAGTCTCTCTTTCCCTGAGGGGCCCAAATCCCTCCCCAGGGTTTCAAGCAGGAGCTGCTTGCCCTGTGCTGCTTTTGTCATTGAGAGAGGCAGGAGGGACAGGAGGATGTCCAGGCATCCACAACTGCAGTGTTCAGAGCTTTCCTTTCCCCAGCCAGGGACCTTGCTTTGGGTCTACCCTCAGTATCCAGCTCCAGACACCAATATCCAACGCTTCCCTATGGAGGAAAACCTGGGACTGGGTTTAAATGAAAACTGAACACCGGAACAAGAGGATGGAGCAATTACAGCCAACTCTGAGGGCAGAATTCCCTCCCCTGCCATGTATCAAAGCACACATCCCACATCCCACGGCCTCTCCTTACCAGCACAGTTTTCCAGAGCAGAAGCAGCACCTTCTTCATGGGGAAGTGTGGAGCGTGGCCACTGCAGAATTTGGTCACCATCCCAAAGAGCATGACAGAGAAGGGTTCGTTGTTGTACAGGGGGGCTCCTGGAACCACACAGCACCATTAGCCAGGAATTCCTCATCCCTGGCCTCACCCCAACCACCAGCATCACCAGCTCTGCACCCTCCTCCCCATCAGCTCCAAGATCCCCACCTAACCCCGGACAGCTCCCACTCCCTTTCCAAGCCTCCTAAACTTTGTAATTTCTTGCCTCTGTGTTGAGAGGAAACAACAGCTCCAACATTTGTTTTTTTCCCAGGGAGAGAGCACCCAGCAGCAGAAAGGGCTGCATGGCTTCCTCTGCTCACCTCCCTCTGCCCCACACGTTGAACAGAAAGCAACCCAGTGCCGCCAGTCGCTATTATCTGACTCCTCGAGCCAAATCCCAAGTGCCTGTCTCCAGCCCTGGCAGTTCCACCCAGCTCTGGCCCTCACCTAGCTCTGCTCGGAAGGTTTGCCTCATGCTCTTCCACTCAGGCTTGTCCCCCTCGGCCTCCTGGCGCACGGTCTCCACAATCAGGTACATGATGTTCAGCAGCACCCTGCAAAAACCAGGGCAGCTGAATCCCAGCGACTGGGATCAGTTATGGAAGCACTGTCAGCACCCAGGGCTCAGGGAGAAGCTGGAGCACCCCGGAATTCATGTACCTGCTCCACACCAGCACACAGGCACTGGGGGGAAAAGTCTCTACAAGTCTAAACAAGGGGAAAAAATCTGCTTTCCCAAATTTTACTGCTTTCATATCCCCAATCTCGCCCATTGCTGCTGTGCAGGATGAGCACAACAGACATCCATGGAAACTCTCAGAGCTGGGGCAGCTCTGGGACCCCTTCCAGTGCCTGTCTCAGCCTCCCAAAGCTCCCAGAAAACCCTGGTCCCCCTCCTGGTCCCTCCATTCCCACTCCATACCTGAGGTCGGTGCTGTCAGCCAGGGAAATGGCCGGTTTCCTCACAGCACTGGAACAGGCGGCGCTGTTGCTGCGGAGGGAAAACAGCTCAGAGGGAATTTGGGGGAATTCAAACTCTGCTACGGGCCACGTGCCAGCTCCAAACCCTGAGACAGACACTGCTCCATGAACTCCCTGCTCCCAGCACAGCTGCAGGAGGAGGAGCAGAGCTGCCTGTTTGCTGCCAGGCAGTTTGGTTCATTGGGAATTTCAGGAGGAATCAGGGATAACCCTATATTGCACATCCACCCAGGACAACAGGAGTCACTCTGTGAGCTCCAGGAGGAATCAGGGATAACCTTACATTGCACATGCACCCAGGACAACAGGAGTCACTCTGTGAGCTCCAGGAGGAATCAGGGATAACCTTACATTGCACATCCACCCAGGACAACAGGAGTCACTCTGTGAGCTCCAGAGGCACCCCTGCAGTGTTTCCCTGCAGTACTCACTCAATCTCCATGTTCAGCAGCTCCACCAAGGCGTTGAACGTTCCCACTTCCAGCAGCAGGAAGATGTTGTACCTCATCCAGGCCTGCACCTCGGCCTCGGAGCTGCACTCCCCGAAGGTGCCTGTGAAGAGAGCCTGCTGACCCCAGCTCATGGGCGCGCCCACAGCACCCCACGTGGAGACACCCCTCCGACAGAGGGGAGAACTGGCAGGCACAGGATGGCGCTGCCCTCTCTGGGTAACGCATTCCGGCCTGCAGATCTGGGCTGACACAGGGAAATCAGACAAGTCTTGGGCCAAACTGCTCTAAACTATCTGGTCCCATGAGATTCAGCTTTGTTCCAGACATCCCAGGTGGAATGAAAACCCCGAGGAACAAAAGTTCTTCAAAATATTACATATTAAAATAATTAGTAATTATTGTATTATATTAATACTATATATTCATTATATTATATATTACATGCAACATGTATAACATATTGTGCATAATATAGATTATATAATATGAATAATATAGCTGATAAATGTATATAAAATAGCATTAAATATATGTGTCTATAATGTATAAACATACACAATGTATTATATGTAAGACACAGCATGTAATATACGTAATATACAATATACAGTATATTACATATAATATGTATTGCAGATTATATTGTATTATGTATTACTTGTAGTACACATATTATAATTAATTTTATCTGTATGCTATACATATAAGGTTTTATTGTACTATGTCTCACCTATATAGTATATACATAAAAATACTACATAGAGTATACATATTGTAATTATATACTTTGATATATATATAATATATATTATATTGTACTGTGTCTCATATATATAGTATATATCTCAAAATATGTAATTATAGTATGTATACTACATGTAATATGTAGTACAATGTAATCTACAATACATATATTATAGAATATATACTTTATATAATACAAAACTATATATTACATATTGTATATTATATAGTCAATATACTGTATATAATGCATTAAATATATATAAGATTATAAATATAACTCTATGAACATAAAGGAGTTCTATATTATTTAAATACATGCTATATATAAAATGTAGTTAATGTATACAACATAACAAATAATTGCTTATCTATATATAAAGATACACAGATAATTGTATATCTAATTGTATAACTATATTGTACGATACATACATACTTATATAGATTAATGATATCACAATATAACCTATTTTATGGACCTAGCAGTGGAGAAAGAAGGGGCAGATGCACAATATCACAATATAACTATCTATCATTATATAACCCTCCCTGCAATTATCTGTCACTATAAAATTAAATATCACAATGTAATCCATTCCTATACTGTACAACACATGTAATATATGCTTATATGGATTAACTGTATCACAATACAACCCATTTTATGGACTGAGCAAACAAAGGGCAGAGGCACAACAATATAACTGTCACTATGACTATCACTATAAAATTAACTATCACAAGTGTAATCCATTACTATGTTGTACAATATATATATAATATACAGATTAACGATATCACAGTATAACCCATTTTATGGGCTTAGCAGTGGGGCACCGGAGGGGCAGAGACACAGTATCACAATATCACCTATCACTGTAACTGTCACTATAAAATTAACTATCGCAATATAAGTCACTACTATGCTGTACAATATATACAACATCAATATTAACTATATCACAACATAACCCATTTTATGGACTGAGCAGTGGGGAACACGAGGGGCAGAGACACAGTATCACAATATAACTATCACTATATGTATCACAATATAACTATCACTATATCTACTGCTATAAAACTACCTATCCCTACTATATTGTACAATATATATAACACATACACATTAATTATACCACAACATAACCCATTTTATGGACTGAGCAGTGTAGAATATGAGGGGCAGGGACACAATATCATAGTATAACTATATGTATCACTATAACTATCTATCACTATAAAATTAACTATCCCAATATAACCCATTACTATATTGTAGAATATATATAACATATATATTAACTATACCACAACATAACCCATTTTACAGTCTGAGTAGCAGGGCACACGAGGGGCAGAGGCACAATATCACAATATAACTATCACTATATGTGTCACTATAACTATCACTAAAAAATTACCTATCCCAATATAACCCATTACTATACTGCACAATATATATAACACATACACATTAACTATACCACAACATAACCCATTTTATGGACTGAGCAGTGGGGCACATGAGGGGCAGAGGCACAATATCACAATATAACTATCACTATAACTATCACTGGAACTATCTATCACTATAAAATTACCTATCCCAATATAACCCATTACTATTCTGTACAATATATATAACACATATATATTAAGTATATCACAACATAACCCATTTTACGGACTGAGCAGTGGGGAACACGAGGGGCAGAGGCACAATATCACCATATAACTATCACTATAACTATCACTATATAAGCCATTACTATACTGTACAATATATAAAACACATACACATTAACTATACCACAACATAACCCATTTTATGGACTGAGCAGTGGGGCACACGAGGGGCAGAGGCACAATATCACAATATACCTATCCCCATAACTATCACCATATAACTATCACTGGAACAATCTATCACTATAAAATTAACTATCCCAATATAACCCATTACTATTCTGTACAATATATATAACACATATATATTAAGTATATCACAACATAACCCATTTTACGGACTGAGCAGTGGGGCACACGAGGGGCAGAGGCACAATATCACAATATAACCATCACTATAACTATCACTGGAACAATCTATCACTATAAAATTACCTATCCCAATATAACCCATTACTATTCTGTACAATATATATAACACATATATATTAAGTATATCACAACATAACCCATTTTACGGACTGAACAGCAGGGCACACGAGGGAGGGGCAGAGACACAATACCATAACTATCCATCACCATAACTATCTACCACTATAAATCTAACTCTCCCCGTGTAACCCACGCAGGAGGGGCAGCGGCCGCTGTCACCTTGTGCCACGTAGAGGATGGCGCGCGCCACGCGCAGCCTCTTCTCGCGCGCCGTCACCTCCAGCCCGTCCAGCAGGCGCATGGCGTGGGTGCGGTGCTGCGTCCGCTCCAGCTCCGGCCACTTCTTGTCCCGCACTGCAAAGCAAGGCAGGGCTTTGGGCACGGCCACGCTGCCCCGAGGGAGCGGGCGCGGCCGGGGGAAGGGCTCCCGGGAGGTGTGTGCCGGCTCAGGGATGTCTGAGCAGTCCGGCAGGTGATTAGCTCAGTCGTGGCATCGTGGAATATCCCAAAAGGACCATTGAGGCCAACTCCTGGCCCTGCACAGGACATCCCAAAACCTCGCCGGGTTGTCCAAACACTCCTGGAGCTCTGGGAGTCTCGGGGCTGTGCCCATTCCCTGGGAAGCCGGGGCAGTGAGTGCCCAGTACCCTCTGGGGGAAGAACCTTTCCCTGAGATCCAGCCTGAGCCTCCCCTGGCACAGCTCCAGCCTTTCCTTGGGTCCTGTCCCTGCTCACAGGGAACAGAGATCAGAGCTGCCCCTCCAGAGCAGCTGCAGACCCCAGCGAGCCCTGGCATCAGGCTCCTCTTCTCCAGGAAGAGAAATCCCTGTCCCTCCCCAGGGCGAGAGGAATCCAGAGAAAGGCTCTTACTGTGGATCCTGAAGTCCTCCTCAAAGCATTTTCGGTTGAGCAGGAACTCTGGCCCCTCCGTGTAGCTGTACAGCTCTGCCAAAAGAGGAGAAGCTCCAAAAACCTGCACCAAGCTGCAACTCATTCCTGAGAACTGCTGTTTTAGCCAAAATATCAAAATGTAATAAAACCCCATCCAGTGTAAGGCCAAAAATATTAATTACACATATCCTGTCCCTTTTAACATCAATACAGCATTTAAATATAATAATAAAGCCATACTGGAATTGACAGAGTTCCCTTAATTCGACCAGGAGAGGAAATCGCAGCTGATTAATTGATCCCACAGAAGAATTCCTTACCCGACAGCTCTGCTGTCCATTTATCCGTGTCTGCATACTCAAACTCCAGGTCTGGCGACTCCGAATAGCCCTGAAAACACGGGGGAAAAATCAGTTCCATTACAGCACACCACAGGAAAACCACAATCCCTGAAAACACTCACAATTCACCTCATCCTCCTGCAAATCCAGGGCTGGTTTTCCTGGTTTAGGGACCAAAAACATTCCTGCAGCAGCACAAACGTTACCGAGGCAACTCCAGCCCACCTCCTGCGCCTCCATCAGCTGGGCTGGGCCATGAGGAGCCACTGCAGCACCCCCAAAGCACAGGGGAGCCCCCAAAGCACAACAAACACGACAGGAGACAGGGAGAGGGTTCTGTGAGATCAGGGAGCTCTCAGAGCTCCCCCATTCCGCACAAAATTGGGAAAATTTTAGAGCTACGCTGCTGTGCCATCCTAGCAGATGGGATTAGTGAGGATGAAACAACTCCGAACAGCTCTGGAGAGGCTGCAAAACCATCCAGGAGAACCTTCGGAGCACAAAATATCAGCTCCCTTTACACAAGTCATGAACATCGACCCACAAGCACCCAGCCCTGAGTGGGGCAGATGCACAGCAACACTCTCACAAATTTCAGGATCCTGAGCACGGGGCAAATCCACACCAGAACTCTCCTGAGTTATTAGGCTCACACTCCTGAGTACGGGGAGGATCCAGAATAGAATCCTCATCCATCCCTGAGTGAGGGGTAAACCCATACAAGAACCATCCCAAAATTTGGGGCACCCACTCCTGAATGAGGCACAGACCCAGAGGAGAATTCTCCTGAATTCTGGGGCTCCCACTCCTGAGTGAGGGGCAGATCCACATCAGAATGCTCCTGAATTCTGGAGCTCCCACACCTGACCACGGGACAGATCCACATCAGAACTCTCCCAAATTTGGGGCCATCCACTTCTGAAGGGCAGAGTGAGGGGCAGACCTTGAGCAGAATTTTGGGGCACACACTCCTGAGCACAGAGCAGACCCACAGCAGAACCCTCTCGGGATACCCATCCCTGAGCGAGGAGCAGAGCCACAGCAGAATGATCCCATATTTTGGGGCACACACTCCTAAAGAAGGGGCACACTCAGAAACAAACTCACATAAATTTTGGGGCACCCCCCACAAACGAGCTGCAAATCCACAGCAAAACTCTCCTAAATTTGGGGGCTCCCACTCCTGACAGAGGGGCAGATCCACATCAGAACAATCCCGAATTCCAGGAGTCTCAGAGAGGGGTAGCTCCAACCTCCTGCCTTGTGCTGGCTCTGCTCTTCTGGAAGCCCCCCAGCACCACAGGTGCCCCAAGATTCCCCCTCACATCCCTCCCCTGGCATTCCAGGGATCTTTCTGAGGATCCCGTGTTCGAACGGCTCTGGGGCCATCCCAGGAATGAAACACTGGAAAAACCCAGGGATACCTCTGTTCCATACAATCCTCCTGACCCCCAAGGCTCAGGGTGACCCCAGGGTGTCCCTGAACCCTTGCTGGATCCACCCCTGGTCTGAGCACGGCAGCGCGACCCGACACCCCATCCCGGGCCGGTACCGACCGGTAACACCGAGAAAAGCCCCGGGTGGGCTGTGAGACCCCCGGGCCAGCCCTGTCACTCCCGTTTGGGACTGGCGGACCGAGCCACCCTCGCGCCCTGGCTCGGTCACAGCGGCCCGGACCTGGGGAAGGGATGGATGAAGAGGAAACCGGCACCGACGACCACAGGCAGGGTCCGGGCAGTCCCAGTTCCGAGCAGGCCGGGCAGGGAGAGGCCCCTCGGCTCCACAGCCCGGGCCCGCTGCGTCAGGGAGCCGGTACCGAGGGAGCGGCCCTGGGACCAGTACTGGGGCACCGGAGCCAGCGGACGGGCTGGTCCCGGGCCGGTTCCGGGGAAGGCGGTGCAGGGCTGGAAGAGCCGGACACCGGCGCCCCCGGGCACCAGCACTACGAGCACTGGCACCCCTGGACACGGCACCCACAGGGATCCACGAGCACCGACACCACAGGGCACCGGCACCGACCGGACACCGGCACCGCCCCTGGGCACCGGCACCCATGGGCAGGCCCTGGCTGAGGCCCGGCGCGGCCCGCCCCGCCCGGGAAGGCCGCCCCGCTCCCGGCGGCGCTGACCTCGGAGTCCTTGCGCGGCGGCCGGGCCAAGTCGCGGCCCCTCCCGGGCGCGGCGGCCCCACCGCGGCCCTTGTTGTTCCCCGGGACCGGGACAGGGCCCGGCCCGGGGCCGCCACTCGGCTCCATGTCGGCCGCTCCGCCGCGCCGAGCTCTCGCGAGGACTCACCCCCTCCTCTCGCGGGAGCGGCAGGGAGAGCCGGGGCAGCGCCGCCGCCATGTTGGGAGTGGCACCCGGGGGAGCGCCGGTGTCTCCCGTGGGTGCGATGCAGCTTCCCCCGCCGGTCCCGCCGCTCCGCCGTGGCGGCCGCGTCACGGCCGGCGCTGCCCGCCCCCGATGGCCACGGACGGCGCGACACACGGCCGGGCGGCGGGCTCCGCCCCCGCGCCGCCATCTTGGGTGCGGCGCGACTCAGGGCGCGGCCATGCTGGGTGCGGCACTTCTGCCCTCACCCCGGGGCGGGCCCGGCGCTGGAGGCCGCCATGTTGAGAGTGGCAGCAACAGGCAGAGCCCACCGTGAAGAGCCTGGAGCAAAGGAATCCCCCGGTGAAGGGGCTGGGCGGGCTCAGACCCCAAAGAGCGGGGACCTGATGGGGCTCAGCGGGGAGTCGGACCCCGACAGACCAACCTGACAGGGTTTAAACCCCAAGCTAAGGTGTCCTATTGGGCTTAAAAGAGGGTGAGACCCCAAAATCCAGAGTCGTGGCAATGCTCAGAAAATTCAGGCGGGACCCAATCCCTGCCCCGAGGTGGCCAAAGGAAGATTCCAGCCCTGCCCTTGGGCTCGGAAACAACTCAAGGTCCCCAAATAAACTACCCACAACCAAAAGCAGTTCCTTTTTCCTAATAGTTTAATTAGACTTTAATGATTTATTGCTCATCTGCAAGGATTAATATTGCATTCATTAAAAATCATTCATATACAAAATAAACCTCTCGCTCCCGGCCCAACGCTGCCATTGCCCCCGGGCTCCCCCACCATGGCTTATCCAGACACGGAGCCCTTGCGCCGAGATTCCACCCAGGATGGGTGGGAATGGGGGGCCGGGACCCCCGGATGTGGGGGGCTCACAGGGAAGGGGGGATGCTCCCGCTCCTCCCCACAAACACCCATCCCAGCTCGCTAAGCCGTCCCCAGGGAGGTCTGGGGGATGGTGGAGGGGACACAGGTGATCCCCGGGATCGGTGGGGGAGCGAGGCAGGTGATCCCCAAAAATCGATGGAGCGACCGTCCAGGAGGAGAGCAGGCAGGGTGGGAGAGAGGAACAGTCAGAGGACAGGGGGAGGGGATGACAGGGGGATGAGCTCAGCAACTCTCCCATCTCCTGGCCCCCCAAAGAGCTTTGCACCCCCAGACCTGCAAATTCCCTGGGAATGACCCCTGCGGGTGGATGGATCACTGCAAAGGGGGGAAGGAGCAGCTCCACGAGCCGGGAGGTGCCAGCTGCTCCTTCCCCTCCCTTGGGTGGGGAAAGGAGCAGGAGATCTGGGAAGGATAAAAAAAGCCAAGAGGAACCTCAGTGGGTTCTTCCCACAGCCCAGCACAAGCTGAGAAAGGGAAACGTTGGCTGGGAGGGCACAGAGGAGGCAATGGGAGCAGCTGGGACACGTGGAGAGAGGGCGAGGAAACAGCAACAGGGGGCAGAAGGGCCAGGCTGGGGTATGGGGAAGGCTCATCTCTGCATCCAGCTCAAAAAAAAATTAGTGAAACACCCCCAAAACCCAGCCCAGACACCCTCAACACCACCCGGCACTTCCCAGCGGGAGACGGGAAGGCGGTCACATCCTTTAAAGAGTGCTTCCTCTTTAAAACATCTCTGTAAGGATCAGAAAGGAAAAGAGGAAGAAAAAATAAAAACCAAATGGAAAAAAAAAAAATGTTTAAAACTCAATTAAGGTGCAGTTTGGCTAAAAAAAAGCAAAAAAACCAACAAATTAAAAAAAAAACCAACCTAAGAGAGATGAGGATAATGCTGGGAAAGCGACCCCCATCCGGATTCAGATTAGCACCCTGAAACACTGAACTCCCCTGGACCCTGGTGGCCAGCAAACCCAGGCCAGTGGCCACCAAACCTGGGCCACCTCGGCGCAGGGACCTGGGCTGGGCTTGGGCACAGTCACCCCCTTTGCCAGGTGTCCTGCAGGCCACTCTGCTCCCAGGAAGCACCCGGAGCAGGGATCTAGCAGCTAAAACTGGGCTCTTTAAGGCAATTTAGAAGTTGCAGATAATCCACACAAAGAAATAGAAGATAAAGTAGAAGAGCATCTCCGGATCCGCAGGGAGCCCGGCTGAGACCGACATGGGCTGGAAAGGTGGGAAAAAATACAAAACCAAAGCCAAAAGAAACCATTGCTGCAGGAATGAAGTGCCCTTGGCACAGCAGGAAAGGGAAAGCCCCTCCTGAAGCCAGGGCTGGGAATCAGCGGCTTCAGCCACATGAAAGCAAGAAGCAAATCCCAGATTGTCTGGCAAGATCAGACAGGGATGAGATCATGGAAAAGGGGGAGAAAATAAAACCTAGCCTTAAAATCACAGATAAAATGTAAAAACAGGTTCTGGTGGTGGGGAAGAGAAAAAAAAAAAAAAAGTAAACCAAAATAAAAATGATTTTTAAAAATAATCTCTCAAATGTTGCCTTGTGTGGTCTGGTCCTTCATGGAAATGGTCCCGTCAGTATCTAGGAGAGAAGGAAGGGACAGTAAGGGACATAGAAGGTGCTGCTGTGCCAGAGCAAGGGGATCCAGACTGGACTGGCAGGGACTTGGAAGCTTCTCTCATTCCACAGGAGGGACACCTTCCACCGTCCCAGGCTGCTCCAAGCCCTGTCCAGCCTGGCCTTGGACACTTCCAGGGATCCAGGGGCAGCCACAGCTTCTCTGGGCACCCTCTGCCAGGGCCTCACCACCCTCACAGGGAACAATTCCTTCCCAATATCCCAGCAAACCCTGCCCTCTGGCACTGGGAACCATTCCCTGTCACTCCAGGCCCTTGTCCCCAGTCCCTCTCCAGCTCTCCTGGAGCCCCTCTAGGCACTGGAAGGGGCTCTGAGCTGTCTTGAAGCCTTCCAGCTCTGCCAGAGGGACTCCAGCCCTCAAAGCATCTCCCTGGCCTCCTTTGGACACACTCCAGCAGCTCCACACCCTTCTGCTGTTGGAGACTCTGGAGCTGGAGGCAGAACTCCAAACCAACGGGGAGCTGGGAGCTCCTGCCCCAGCAGTTCTCACCTGTAGTAGTTGGGTTTGAAAGGCCCATTTTTGTTGAGTCCCAGGTATTTGGCCTGATCGTCCGTCAGCTCCGTCAGGTGGGCGTCGAACGATGGCAGGTGCAAACTGGCCACGTACTCATCTGGGAATGGGAACAGGGAAAAGGGGATCAGGGAAAATGGGATCCCTCACCACAGCCTGGGGAGGAGATGATTGGATGGTCTGGCTGGGCAGCGCTCCAGATTCTCCATCCCGCAAAGCAGAGCTGAACCTAAGCCTGGGCTGGATGTGCCCCTAAAGGCACAAAGAGGGCATGGAAATCCCAGAGAAGGGAGGCTGCAGGATGTGGGATGCTTCCCATGCTGCAGAACACTAGGAAAAATAAATCAAATAGCCCCCACATCACTGCCTCTGGTGGCTTCCCTGAACTCACTGTCCCTCTGGAAGTGTTTCCCAGCCCAGGTTTGAGTTTTCCTGACACTGCTGGCACACGGATTCCCCAGGAAAAAGTCAGTTCTTTCACTCACCCATCTTCTTCGGCAGCAGATAAACGTCCTGCTTGTACCGGCCCTCGGGAGCGTTGTAGAGCTCAATCAGAGCCAGAGCCTGCGGAGAGCACAGGGATAAGCTGGGAACAGTCAGGAACAGCCACCAGCTTGGGCAGCACAAAGCCCCCAAAGGCAGAGGAGGATCTGGGAGCTGGAGAGACAGTGCAGCCATTTCCAACACGCCTTGAGGGAAAGGCTCCCACCCGGGTCCATCCCTGTCTGGGTGTCCATAATCCCACTGGAGGGATCAGAGAGCAGGGATCAGATACCACCCAGCTTGTTTGCAGCATCTGGGCTCAACACCCCAGCGAAAAACAAGAGGATGGTTTAGGGTTAGCAGCTCTTCTCTTAAACCCCCCAGCTGCTGCAGCACGTGGAAATGGAGGGGCTGCTCCTCAGAAACCGGCAGCATCCAAAATCCAGGGTCATTCCTTCAGTACAGATGAAACTGCATCCCCCGAGTGCTGGCTTCCACAGCTGGGAACCAAGTCCAAAACACAGGCCTGCTCCCTGTCCACTTGAGCTGACAGGAGTGAGGATAAGGGAATTCCTCACTGTCAGTGTGGCTGTCCTTCCCCCATGAGCACCAGCGCCACCAGACCCTTCTGTGCTCTCAGTGCCATCAATCCCCTGGGTGTTCCCAGTACCACCAGTCCTCTCAGTGTTCCCAGTGCCACCAGCCCCCTTAGTGTTCCCAGCCCAAACAAAGCCTTGCTTTGAGGTAAGCTCAAACCTGTGCTAGGTGGGCTAAAACCAATGCTGGGGGAGCTTAAATCCATGCTAGAGTGGCTTAAACCTGTGCTGGGGAAGGTTAAACCCATGCTAGGGGGTCTCAAACCTGTCCTAGGAGGGCTCTAACCTGTCTGGGGGAAGCTTAAACCTCTCTTCCAGCCCAGCAGGATCTGTGCCATGAAACCACTCTTTTAAATGCCCTCCCAAAACTTGCTGTACCCAAAACACTGGGTTCATGCCAGCAATAACTCCAGCCCAGACAAAATGGTATTTCTGGCAGTGGTGCCACCTCAAGGACCAATCCCAGCGTGTTCCCAGCTCCTTCCAAACCATCCCCACTCCGAGGCTCGCGCAGGGCCCCACCCATGTACGGACCTGCGTGGTGGCTGTGATGGAGAGAACGAAGGTGGGAACTGTGGAGCAGCTCAGGTTGAGCAGACGGCCCTGGGAGAAAGCAGGAGTCAGCACAGAGCTGGACATGCTCCCAAATCCAAACCAAACTGAGTTCCCAGATGGGATTCACCTCCACTCCCTCCCTGTACAGGGGACCAGGGACACAGAGAACCAGAGCACAGTGACAGGAGCTTTTCAAGTCTGCTCCAGTTTCCACCTTAACCCTTCATTTCAAGGCAGGGGAATGTTATGGACCTTAGAAAAGCCTGTCCCTCCTCCTGCCAGAATTGCTCCTGTGGGAAGAGGAGCCACCCAGCACTTGGGAAACCCTGCACAGACGGGGTTTGCATGAGTGGGATGAACCCCAGCTCAGAAGAACGGAGCCAGACGTCACCTCTGTGGCTACATGTGGGATATGACACACCCGCCCTCAAGAAAAGGAAATAAAAAATAAATAAAACAAATAAAAAAAACCCCCTTTTTTCAGCCCTGAAGCTCCTCCCAGCACTTTTCCACCTGGTTAAATCTGTGACTTCCTGATGGAGGCCCAAAGCACCATGGCCCAGCTCTCAACACACCTCGGCCAGCAGCACCACCCGCTTCCCGTCCGGCCAGATGACATGGTCCACTTGGGAACGGACCCGCTCCCAGGTCAGCTCCGGCGTCCGCAGGCTGGTCTGGAAGAGGAGGAGGGAGAGGCTGGAGCGAGAGCAGGAGCTGGCAGGAGGGCACGGCACGGGGGCCGGCACTCACCACGTCAATCTCGGTGTTGGAGTGGCCCATGTTGCACACAATGCAGCTGTTCTTCATCCGGTCCAGGTGCTCCCTGGTCACCACGTTCTTGTTCCCTGCAGGCACAGAGGGCACAGCTGATCCCACAGCAGTGGGAACACAAAACCCTCTGGTTTCTCCTTCCCTGGACTCGAGTCAGAGAAGCTCAGCTTGGGGCAATGTCAGATGAATTTCTCTGGGACATTGAGCCCTTCTGGCTGTGACAGCACAGAACACGTGGGACAAGTGCTGTCATGGAATATCCTGAGCTGGAAGGGATCCACAAGGGTCATCGAGTCCAGCTCCTGGACCCTGCACAGCACACTCCCAACAATCCCACCCTGGGCCTGAGAGCATTGTCCAAACATCCCTTAAGCTCTGGCAGGACTGGGACAGTGACCATTCCCTGGGGAGCCAGTTCAGTGCCCAAATCTTTGATCTTTGCTCCCATGAATTAACCGGGCTCTAGGAGATCCCAAAATACCCTGAGAACATGTGGCCAAGATGTCCCTCTGCTCTGGGATTGTGGTCAAACAGCAAATCAGAGGGAAAAGCTCCTGGCAGAGCCCAGCTACTGTGGAAAATTAGGAGCACACAGCAATGAAATGTCCTCCATTCCCAGCTCCCTTGAGACCCCACTCGGGAATGATGCTCCTCAGCCTGCTCCAACCTTGTCTATCCCTACCTGTGCAGGTGATGACGACATCCACCTGACGGATTACTTCACTCAGCTTCACCACCCGAAATCCATCCATGCTGGCAAAAAAAGGGGAGTAGGGACCATAATGAGGAGGAGAAGCTTGTTCCTTCTCTGCCCCAGGCCATGAGGGATCTCAGCAGCTCCAAACTGCTCTGGCAGCAGCCCAGGCTCTCCTCTACCCCTCCAGGGACACTGGTGCCCCAAGGGAGGGCTGTGCAACAATTTGCATGTCCAACCCACTCTTGGAAATGTTGGATGAGCCATGAAGGCTTGGCACAGAGGCTTGAGCAGCCTCCCCAAACCAGCCATTGAACACCTTCTGCCTGGTACCCCATCCCTGAAAGCTGCCCAAGCCTTTCCCCATCACACCCCAACAAGGTGCATGCTCTCCAAAATGAGCCACAGATCCTCTTTGCTTCACTCCAGCCTCTGGCAGGCTTTGGAAGAGCAGACAGACAGACGCTCCCACGCAGATGGGAGCACCTTACCAGGCTTGGAGAGCGCAGATGGGGTCGATCTCCGTGACATACACGATGGCTCCCAGGGCTTTGAGGGCAGCACAGCATCCCTTCCCGACCTGCCGAGGCAAAAGGATCACAGTGAGGCAGCACAGACACGCCGGTGCTACAGCCCTGCCCTAAAGAGCCCAAACCCATCCCAGGCTGGAAGATCCTCATCCCAGGCACCTGCCCAATGCCAGGGGCAGCTCAGGATGTACCTGCTGAGTGGCACAACTGCCACAAGCCCAGCTCCCCCTCCAAGGCCACCAGCTTCCCACTGGGAGAGGGGAGGATTAGAGACAGGATACTGGGAAGGAATTCTTCCCTGTGGGAGTGGTGAGACCCTGGCACAAGTTGTCCAGAGCAGCTGTGGCTGCCCCATCTGGAAACGTCCACGGCAGGAGCTTTCCCAACCCAACGCTGCCACAGCTTGTGCAGCCCCAGCATTGCAGGAGCCTTTCTCCAAGCTGGAATTAAAGGCAGCCTAGAGGAGCACACACTGCCCCCTTGTCTTTCAGCTACAGGATCCTGCACTCCTCAGGGGGCAGATCCTCCACCCCATGCTGCCCACATCAGCATAGGGAGCACAGGGTTCCTGCAACAGCATCTCAGACTCGCTCCCTCGCCTCAGTGGAGAATTAAAACAAAGTCCAGCTCTCCACATCACCAACCCACACCAACACCTGGCTCCGCTGCATCAACTTCACTCAGCCCCATTTTGTGACCAGCAAGGTGCTGGACCAAAAACATTTCCAGAGAGACCTTCACTTATCACCCAGCTCCAACCTCGAGTCTACTGAGCACACGCAGGCAGGACCAACTGGGACTCAACGCACATCCAAAGGGGAAACCATTTGGGGTGAACAGGCTGGGAGAGATAAGGGTGCTCAGCCTGGAGGAGAGAAGGCTACAGCAAGACCTTAGAGCCCCTTCCAGAGCCTTAAGGGCCTCCTGGAGAGCTGAAGAGAGAGTGTGGACTAGGGATGGAGTGACAGGAAAAGGGGAATGGCTTCCGCTGCCAGAGGACAGGGTTAGATGGGATAGTGGGAAGGGATTCTTCCCTGTGAGGACGGTGAGGCACTGGAATGAACTTCACAGAAAAGGTGTGGCTTCCCTGGAAGTGTTCAAGGTTGGATGGGTCTCGGGGCAACCTCGTCTAGTGGAAGGTGTCCCTAGTCCATGGCAGGGGGTGGAATTGGATGAGCTTGAAGGTCCCTTCCAACCCAAATATGTTGGAAATCTGGGATTCTCTGACTTTCCTGTTGTGAAGGAGTTCAGTAAAGCTTGGGACAGATCCTGGAGACAACAACGCCCAGCACAACTCCTGCCTGGAGAATCAGGCACCTGCCCAGAGCGCTCAGTGAGAGCCAGCACAGTCTCTTGGTCAAGCAAAGCTGGGCTCCACTGGTGCCTAAGTGAATTAGGGAGCAAATTCCTGCTGGGAAGAGCCTTTGCAGCTCCTGCCAGTCCCTGCGCAGTGCTGGAAGATAAACACCCACATGGATCTGCACAGATGGAGGGAAGGTGGCAGCTCCCAGCTCCAGCTCTTCCAGGGTAGAATCAGTTCTAAGTTCATTATACAATTTCCCTCTGCCAGAGTATTATTCCCAGGGAGAAGCTGCCTGCCCCACTCAGTGACAGCCAGGCTGGATGCTGAACCTGGGCCAGGGACAGCAGATGGGAGTACCCGTGGGTAGTTATAATTCAGGCCAGTGCTCCCTGCAACTGTCAGCTCTGCAGCCCAGTTCATTTGCAGCGAACTGGGAAATCTGATTCTTGACCTCCATCCTCCCAGCAGATTCCAGCAAGATTTCCCTGGTTATTGCTCACCAGGTTGGATCTACTCCTTAGAGCAAAGGCGAGTGGCCTCTGCACAGGGAATTGCAGGATGCTGAGCTTGGGGGAGGCCAGCACAGCTCACAGAACTCACCTCCCCATAACCACAAACCACCACTTGCTTCCCTCCAAACATCACATCCGTGGTCCTCTTCAGGCTGGGGGACAGAGAGAGACCCGTGTTGGGATCAGTCAAGCCCAAACCCAGGCCAAAGCAGCAGAGCCTGATCTCTGCTTAAGAGCAGGCAGAGCCAAACCCACCCGTGTGGAAATGCCAGTGGGGAGAAGAGCTGGACTCACCCATCCAGGATGGATTCCCGGCAGCAGTACAGGTTATCAAACTTCTGCTTGGTGACGGAGTCATTCACGTTCATGGCTGGGACACAGAGCTTCCCAGCCTTGGAGAGCTGGTACAGCCTAGGAGAGGGCAGAGGCAGGTCAGAGCAGACAGCAGCAACTCCCTGAGATCTGTGGATCTGCCCAAAGCTCCCACCTGTGCACGCCGGTCACGCTCTCCTCCACAATTCCTCGGATCTTCTTGAACACGCTGGGGTATTTCTTATAAACCCAATGGGTCAGGTCCCCACCATCATCCAGGATCTAGAGAACAGGCAAGGAAGACCAGGGAGCAGTCAGGCCTCCCACTGGGAAATGCACTGGTTGAGGACAGGATGGGGAAAATGATTTGGAGAAGCATCTTCAGGCACTGCTGGAGGGGCTGTTCAGGCAGAGGCCTGGGGGCCAGGACTCCCGGGTTACCCATGGTGCCTGCAACTCGGGGTCTCCTCCAAAACACTGAGATTCCTTACCCCTGTGTGGAGCTGCTGGATCCTAACATCATTTCCTGCCTCTGCTATTGCTCTGCAGCCTGGAAAGGTGACCACAGGCAGCACTAACTAACTAGGCTGAGCTCAGGCTGCCACAACATTCATGCCCTGAAAGCAAACGGGAGAGGAGAGGCTGTGGGAGGTGTCATGGCCCACAGACACATCACTGGTGACCACAGACCACACACAGGGGGAGACATCGGCTTTGACAAGGGAAAGGGCCCCACTATGAGCCCAGCTTTGGGAGGGAGAGGGCAGATGCCATCTGTGCTGATGGAGGAGTGGCTGGGGCAGCTCCTGCAGGGAGAAACAGGGTCCCATTGCTTGGCTTGTGGCAACTCCACCAGGAGCTGTTCCCTTGCCATTGGGATGTGCCAGCTCAGGACATCGTGTCTGCAGCTCCTGACATTCCCATGCCTGTTCCCAGCTCATCTCCAGCTGCCATTCTCCAGGAGCCCCCCTTTAATGGGGGTCAGAGGCCCTTTTGAGGCTGGCAGGCTCCCAGGAACAGTGCCAGGGTGGAAGGGAGGAAGAGGAAGGGCTGGAGAAGGCTCCTCACCATGTTGGCCTGCCAGCCATCGACGTTAACACAGCGGTCAATGCACCACCAGAAATCATCCTCTGACTCCCCTTTCCAGGCAAACACAGCAACACCTGAAAGAACCGGAGCATCCTTGGAGAATGCAGGGCTTGGCAGAGCTCTCTCCTGCTTGGCCAACTCCACAAACACACGGACACAAGAGCCAAGGGGCCATGAGAGATCACATCACAGCCCACAAAGGATCAGACCTGTCCAGCCCTCCCTAGAAGATATTCCCCAAAAATATTAATTCCCTAAAACAGAAAATAAAAAAAAAAAAAAAACAAAGAAATAATAATAAATAAATAAGAAGAAAGCAATACTAATAATAAACAGTATAAAAATAAATAAAATAGAACTAAAATATTGTTAAAGATAAAATTAAAATATATTTTATGGTTTTATCATTTTATATTTATTCCTATTTCTTTTATTCATTTATATTTTATATCTGTTATAGTCTATATAAAACAAATTTATAAGCATTTTATATCTATACATGTATTAATATGCTTATATTGTATATTTTATGTTAATGTGCATATATTTATACATACCTAGTAGAAAAGATTTCTAAATATAAAACTACAAATTTTATAATATAAAAATTTATATTATTATATATACAATTTATATTGCCATATACATTATTATATGTTAAATGTTTTAATTTATATTGTTATATATCACGTACGACACATTGCATATTATATTAAATAATTAAAAATCGATAAACACAGAATAAAACATCGACAAACATAAACCGAAATATCTACAGATCAAATATGAAGTTCCCTAGAAGATTTCCCCTGGGATCGTGCCAGGGAGGGCAGGAGGGGCTGCGAGGCTCCTGCCGGCCGCACTCAGCACTCACCAGCCTCTGCCAGCGCCGCCGCCACCTCGTTCTGGGTGGAGTAGATGTTGCAGGCAGACCAGCGGCACTGCGCCCCCAGGGCACACAGCGTCTCGATCAGCACCTGCGGGACAGCGTGGGCTGGTCAGGGGTGTCCGGGGTCAGGGATAACCCGGGGTCAGGGATAACCCGGGGGTCAGGGGTGTCCGGGGTCAGGGATAACCCGGGGGTCAGGGATAACCCGGGGGTCAGGGGTGTCCGGGGTCAGGGATAACCCGGGGGTCAGGGATAACCCGGGGTCAGGGATAACCCGGGGGTCAGGGATAACCCGGGGGGTCAGGGATAACCCGGGGGGTCAGGGATAACCCAGGATCAGGGGTGTCCGGGGTCAGGGGTGTCCAGGGTCAGGGATAACGCGGGGTCAGGGGTGTCCCGGGGGTCAGGGGTGTCCCGGGGGTCAGGGGTGTCCCGGGGGTCAGGGATAACCTGGGGGTCAAGGGTGTCCCAGGGGTCAGGGGTGTCCCGGGGGTCAGGGGTGTCCCGGGGGTCAGGGGTGTCCCGGGGGTCAGAGATAACCTGGGGGTCAAGGGTGTCCCAGGGGTCAGGGGTGTCCCGGGGGTCAGGGGTGTCCCGGGGGTCAGGGGTGTCCCGGGGGTCAGGGATAACCCGGGGGTCAGGGATGTCCCGGGGGTCAGGGATGTCCCGGGGGTCAGGGGTGTCCCGGGGGGTCAGGGGTGACCCGGGGGGTCAGGATAACCCGGGGGTCAGGGATAACCCGGGGGTCAGGGATAACCCGGGGGTCAGGGGTGTCCAGGGTCAGGGATAACCCGGAGGGTCAGGGATAACCCGGAGGGTCAGGGATAACCCGGGGGTCAGGGGTGTCCAGGGTCAGGGATAACCCGGGGGGTCAGGGATAACCCGGAGGGTCAGGGATAACCCGGGGGTCAGGGGTGTCCCGGGGGTCAGGGGTGTCCCGGGGGTCAGGGGTGTCCCGGGGGTCAGGGATAACCCGGGGGTCAGGGATAACCCGGGGGTCAGGGATAACCCGGGGGGTCAGGGATAACCCAGAGGGTCAGGGATAACCCGGGGGTCAGGGATAACCCGGGGGTCAGGGGTGTCCAGGGTCAGGGATAACGCGGGGTCAGGGGTGTCCCGGGGGTCAGGGGTGTCCCGGGTGTCAGGGATAACCTGGGGGTCAAGGGTGTCCCAGGGGTCAGGGGTGTCCCGGGGGTCAGGGGTGTCCCAGGGGTCAGGGATGTCCCGGGGGTCAGGGGTGTCCCGGGGGTCAGGGGTGTCCCGGGGGGTCAGGGGTGTCCCGGGGGGTCAGGGATAACCCGGGGGTCAGGGATAACCCGGGGGGTCAGGGATAACCCGGGGGGTCAGGGATAACCCGGGGGTCAGGGGTGTCCCGGGGGTCAGGGGTGTCCCGGGGGGTCAGGGGTGTCCCGGGGGGTCAGGGATAACCCAGGGGTCAGGGATAACCCAGAGGGCCAGGGATAACCCAGAGGGCCAGGGATAACCCAGAGGGCCAGGGATAACCCAGAGGGCCAGGGGTGTCCCGGTCAGGGATAACCCAGGGGTCAGGAATGTCCTGGTCAGGGATATCGCAGGGGTCAGGGATGCCCTGGGGGTCAGGGGTGTCCCGGGGGTCAGGGACACCCCTGCACAAGGGCAGGCCTCAGGCAGGAACGATGGGCACAGGAACCAAATTTTGCCCCGGGGAAATGCCACCAACACAAACTTTCCAAATGCCACCAACACAAACTTTCCAAAATGCTTCCAGATCCTACTGAACTCCCACTCTGAAGAGATAAAGAACTTTCTTCCCCAGGGAAAAGCTGATGCCCCACCCCAGGCCCCCCAAAAAACAGCCACTCACTGCAGTCTGTGCTGTGATGTGGGTACAGCCCACGATTTTAGCTCCAGCCAAAGGCTTCTCCCCCTGGGCTCGTTTCCTGAGCGAAATCAGAGCAGACATGTCTGCAAAAGAAGAGAGGTTTTAATGCTGGTTCAGTCCACGGGGTCCCCTCTCTGCTAGTTTCCCCCCTTTCAGGGAGTCCCAGGATACTTCCATCCCCAAAATTTCTGCTGTAGCTGTTACACAGGCAAGGAGAAAACTTCTGATCCCTGGCCTGGCAGGTCTGTGCAAAACGGGACCAAAACACCAGTGTCATTTGTCACTTGACCAAGGGACAAGGAGAGAGGGAAGGAGGGGTCTGGCACTGGCACTGCCTGGGGAAGGCTCCTAAGGACAGTCCCCAGCTCTGTGGCAGCAGGTGAAGCACCTGAACTTGAAACCAGAGCTGCCACAAACCAGAAGAGCTGCTCTAAAAGTGCCTGGATTATGTTCCCCTTCTAAAAGGAAAGGAGAGTTACCCAATCACCCCACTGGAAATGGTAATTCAGCTTCCTTACCACCCCCACAGGAACAGGGTGGGATTTTCAGCTTTCACGTCTCTGAAGGTCTTACAAAACCCTTGTCCATCCAAAGTCAACAAAACATTAAACCCTGCAAGAGCTCTGCTCCTGCTAGAAAAGGGAAGGGACACAGCATCAATGACTGCTGGCACATCTCACTCCTCCCTAACTGATGCAAGGCGGCAGCAGGAGTGGGAATCGCCACTCCTCAGCTCCTGGTCTGCAGAAGCTGCCCCAAGCCCCAGAAGCCCCACACTCCACTCTGTACCTTGCTCAGCGATCTCAATCTCCCGGCGCCCAAACTCGGCCTGTTTGATGTTCTTCACACAGAAATTGCTGCTGCCCTTGGAGTTGGTTTGCTGTTTCTCTCGTGGGGACACCTCGTCATCAGAGCTGTCTGTGTATGAGGCAGCTAAACCAAAGGAGGAATCAGTGTTATGCCAGGCCTCATGAATCCAGGAACCCTTCCGGTTTCTGCTGTTTCCCTTCCCAGCCTTCACCCATGCTCAAACTACCAATCTCCTAAGGAAAGACAACACCATGAAGGAGTTTTGCTCTTTCTCTGTGAAACAACCCAGAGGTAACAGGATTATCAACTGGCAATCAATGCCTGAGCTTCAGGAATGCCTGGAATCATTCTCTCAGCATCCAAGTACAAACAGCAGCACAAATCCTGCCACAGGGTGTGAGCAGCACATTCACTGCAGCACCCACGCTGGGTTTGAGAGAGGAACACACGAGGACAAGGAGCTGGCACCTACCAGAGCTGTAGCTGTCGGTGGAAGACTGGGAGATGGAGCGGGACAGGGACCGACGGCCCGTCTTGGTCGGGAATTTGGTGAACTCCTGCATGTCATCTGCAAACTGGATTTGCTGGGAGCAAAGGGAAGAAGTGCTAAATCAGGAGGTGATCCTTAGGGCATCATCCCCAAGCTACAGGGACGCACAGATCCCTTCAGTCCACAAAAATTAACATCACCAAATACAAGGCTACAGATGCCAAAAATTAAATCCCTTCCTCTACTGGAACAACTGTCACCAGGTTTTTGTCACCCTGCAGATTTGACAGAACACCTGAAGATAAAAAGAGCACCCTGAAACATCCCCTTTAACCCATTCCCAGCTCCCTAGGGCTCCTTTGGGAATCACACTCCTTGTACAACCCACATCCGATGTGGAGGCAGAGCCCCTGCTCCCCCAGCCCCTGCCCCAACAGATCCCAGCAGATTTCTGCCCAAAAATGCAGCAGCAAGAAAGCTGGGGTGGTCCCAGCAGATCCCTGGTGCTTCCAGGCTCTTCCCCAGGAGCAGAGCATCCCACAGGTTAAAACACCACACATCCTTCCAAAACTGACACTAAAAGCACAGGAAAAATCCTGAGCAAGAGAGAACATTTCAACAAAAAGAAGTTGACACTGCATTGGCTTTCAGCCTCCTCTGCAGGACAAGATGTTTCCGTTGGAAGAGAACCCCCAAAACAGCTACCTCTCTCAGCCAGAGGCAGCTCAAGGCTCCAGCACCTTCCACCAGATCATTAAATTCAACAGTGTTGGGCCAAAAAGAGAGGAAAAATAACCCAAAACTGCTCAGTAGCTGCACTCACCCCGAGTGAGCAGCCAGCAAAGGCTTTATTGCTGCTCCTGCCAGGGAAAGGCGAGATGAAAGGGAATTAGGGAAAGCACCAGCAAATCCAGCCTGCAGCCCCTCCCTGCTGCCATGCAGGAGACCCTGACAAAGAACCCCAGCACGGCCCCTGCGCTCAGATCACGTCGCTGCAGGATTTAATTTTGCCATTTAACAGGGATGAGACGTCATGGCAGGGAGTGGGATTAACAAAGCAGTCCTGAGACCCAGGAGACCTCAAGAGGAGTCCTGGAGAAATCAAGATGATGGAAAGAGACAGCCCAGAGCAGCCCCAAGGAGGGGTTTCTGTGCCACAGCCAGCCCAAAAGGTCTCTGATAGCTTTGATGCAGGCAACAGCCTTTGGAGGGGAGAAGAATGAAACTATTTAGTTGAAATGATCCATTCCAGAAAGGAGGAATCTGCACAAGCTGGAGCTGGGGTGGCTGCAGCACCAGTACAGCTTTTTGGGCTGGAAAAAGCAACACTCCTAGAATCCCAGCAGATGGGCCCAAACCAGCATGGTATTCCACTCAGGAAGGGACAAGGGGGCATGAAGGCCACGGCTCACTCCAAGGGGGGCCAGGAGAGATGACGTGGGACTCCAGCATCCCTTCCAGGAACTGACTGGCACTGATCTGATCCATCACCACACCCAGCCAAACATCCCAGGCATTCCTGTGGGTGCTGCTGCCGCAAGGTTTCCAGCCAGCTCCTCCATCCTGGACCCAGCACAGCCCAGTATCTGCTCCCTCAACCAGACCTCCCAGCAGACTCCAGCTGGATTCTGATTCTGCTCATCAATATCTTAGTTTGTATTAGAGGAAGGAATAGGAATATACATGGAGATACAAGGTTTGGTTCTGCAATTGTTTGGGGTCATTTGGTGCAGAGGAAGGATTCGGAGGGAACCACAACCTCCATCCCCATGGGAGAGCAGAGGGAGGACCTGGAGGACACTGAAACCTCCATCCCCAGGGAAGAGCAGAGGCAGGATCCAGAGGCCACCACAACCCCCATGCCCACAGGAAAGTTGGTTCCAGGGATAAGAATGGCAGAAGCACTTCCAGGCAGGTACCAACATTGTGCTCAGGGTGTGTGACAGGAACTGGCAGGTTTCCCAACAAGGAATGATGTTACTGGAATTCGTTCAAGGTCTATTGCTTGGATCAATCTTCCCCACACAGCCTGGGATTGGCTTGTGCTACTTCCGTGCCGGTGTATTGCTCATGGGCACTTCCAAGGAGGAAAAAAATATCAGCAATTTCAGGACACAAGATTTCCATGCCTTCACATCAAGCTCTTCCTCTGGCAGCTCATCAAACCAGAGGGTATAAAAAACATTCCATAGAAAACAGCTGCTGGCATTAGATCAGCTTAAAGCGTTAGCTGAGGAATTTTCTGTATCTCAGGGAAAGGTTTCCAGGGAAGAGGTGACCCAGGAGGGAAAAAACATAAGACTCAATGCTCCAGCCCAGGATGCAGGTCTGTCCCGGCTTGCAGCCTCCAGGATGTGTGAGCTCCAGGACAGGGCAATTCCCTTCAGGCAAATGCTGCCTGGATGGAGCAAAGCTCCTTTGGGATGCAGTGGAAAAGAGAGGATGGGACGGAGGGATGCTGCACTGCCCAGTCCCACAACATCCCACACCACAATCCACCCCCCTTCAGACTCCAGCTGTGAGTGCTGAGCCAGCTCTGAGGCACAACCCCACTCTCCAAGAGAAACTGCAGCTCTAGAAACACGGGAAGAAGGGCACTGAATCCAAGGGGAGAGAAAAAGCAAGTGCTAAACAAACCAAGTGCTGAATTACCCCCAGTAATCCCTACCGTGGCTTTACCAGGGCTCAGCTGAACTCCCCAGCTTAGCAGAATCTGCCCTGGCTAAAATTATCATCAAACACCGCAAACAGCACCCGAATCCAAGGAGCCATCCGAACATCCAACCCCCGTGAGCCCGGGAAATTACCGCTGTGTCCGGCAGCGCGAGGCGGGAGCCGAGGGAGGTCGGACAAGGCACTGGAGCAGAGGTGCGTGACCAGTGCCCTCCACGTGCCAGGCGCTCGAGCAGCATTAAGGAGACAGAGAAAATCTCCTAATCCCTGTGCCTGTCATGGGAATTGGAACGAACGGCATTCCTGGCCGGGGGGCTGCGGGTCAGCGCTGTGGCTGAGCGGGATGGGGGCAGCCCAGCTCCCAGGGCCACGGGCACCAATCGCATCCCAAACTTCATCCTGCTGGAAGCCGCTTTTCCAACCGGGTGGAGCGCAAGGCTTTAAAATCAAGGAAAATATTTTTTCATCCCAAAAATTCGTGATCGAGGAGGGAAAACAAGACAGCACCCATTTCCCTGCACAGGAATGAAGCCAGGGGTTTTCAGCATCGCTGCCCTGGAAAAGGAGGAGATGGGGCTGGAGACCTAAGGGGCCAAATGAGCAGCTCCTCACTTGGAACAGCAGGGATCTGGGGATATGTTCTGCAGGAAAACAGCAGGATCCACCATCTTCTGCCAAGTTCGTCCAGAGCATCGCTGGGCACTGCCTGCTCCTGGTCACACCAGGCAAGCCAGGAGGGCATTTTCTCCCTTTGGGTAATCCACTGTCACTGTGCCCATTCCCAGATAGTTCTGACATTCCCCAACAGCAGCCGCTCCCATTCAGCTCAAACCACCCTTTCCAGGGCTAGAGCTGGAGCTGAGGGAGCACTGTCCACCCTATTTGGCCACGCTGCCCAGGGCATCCCAAAGCACCAGGAAGCTGGAAGACCAGCCTGAACAAGCTTCTCTCCAGGTTACAAGGATAAATCCAGTGAGAACACTGGCAGGGCAGAGCCAAACCCAGCAGCTCAAGTGTCTTGAGCACACACAGGCTCATTTGTTTAATTATTGCGACACAAGGAGGGCAAACAGATTGCAGGTCTGGATTGGTACCATCTCACCAAACTGGCAGCTCATGACTGCAGGGTGTGCCATCCTCCATGGCTGGTCCCAAGCATTCTCCCAGTGCTCAGCCAGGAGAGCAGTTTTTGGAGCTGACAGAGTCAGAAAATTCCACTCCCTGTCTCCAGGGAGTTGTAGGTGGGGGCTGGATTTACCCCAGGCACAGCATGTCCCCCTCGCACAGGACAATCCCGCTTTTCATTTTAACACTTCTTCCATTCCCAGAACAGCTCCAGAGAGGTCGCTTAAGCTCCTTTGTGGTGCTACACATCCCTGATTGCATCCCATACAGCCTCAGGGGAGAGCGGGAGCAGGTTGTGGAAGGAACAGAGATTTTGGAAAGCATCCACCAACTCACAGCTGACACGGCTCATCAATGCACATGCTCCGCAGGGGAAAGAACACGGGCTGGGAAGCAGCTCCAGGCTCTATTCCTAGCACCCCCAGGTTTGCTTCAGCAATCTTTTTTTTACTATTATTATTTATTATTAGGGACAACGTGAGCATCGGCACACACACAGCCATGGGAGAAGTGTCCTCCCAGCCACTTCTGTCCTGGATGAGTGGAAGGGGGGACAGGAGCAGGCTCCACACATCACCCAAGATAAGCAGGAAGCAATGAACCATCTAAAAGGCTCCAGACTCCCAAGTCTGACATCCGTGGATGTGAGGACACAGCACAGTTTCCCAGGGAAGAACAGCAAAATGGGAAGAGAACACATTCCTACAGCCACACAACCACCTCTAAAGCAGAATAGTCTCTGTAACGCACTTCCTGTCCTCCCAGGAAAAAGACTGGAAGGATCCAGAGTCCTGGGACCTTTCCTTTGGCTGCAGAAAACCAGCAGCAGGGATCAGGACTATTCAGTACGGCCCGTTCCCCTTATTTAATATGTTCTCCCAAACAAAAACTCCCTGACAGAGGCTGGGAGGGCTCTGCTGGATGCCTGCACTGCCAAGGCAGCCCTGACATGATCTGTCTTTTCAGTTCATCATTTCTTTGTTATTCCTGGAAATTCAGCCAGACAAGGAATGTTTTACAGCTCAAACAAGCATCATCCTCTCACCAGCCCTGCTCCCACATGAGACAGGAGCAGCAGCTCAGAGCAGGGCTGGGTTTTGCCCACCTGGAGATGGGCACCTTCAGGTTTCAGTCTCCAAGGATTCCTTACCTGCAGAAGGACAGAGAGCTGCTGGGTTTTGCTGAGGAGAAGCTGGGTCGGGCATTTCTAAAGGACGAGTTGTTTTAATCCACTGATTTGCAGAAGCGACTCATCGCAGCATCCAGGGAGGGCAGAGGCAGCCCAGGGCATGAGGCCCTTCAGCCTCAGCAGCAGAGGGGAAAAAAGTCAGATAACCAGTGTTCTTCATTCCAGGTCAAAAAGAAGAGAGGAGCAGCTTTGCTTGAGCCACCTCCTCAGGGAAGGGATAGAACCCTTCCATGCTGCTTTCACAGTGACACGGATCCCAGACAGGACCCCAAGCTTCCTGACCAGAGAGAAGAGCTATTGCTGAGACCTGAGACCATCTCAAATCCGCTAGCTGCAGGTTCCCAGTGCTCCCAGTGTGTGTCCCTGTGCTGGCCCCTGGAGCTGGCCCCATTCCCACTGTGGCCATGCCAGGGTGCTGGGTTTGTTTAGAGGACTTGGCTGCCTTGTCCTCAGGGCCCCTCTGCTCCGCTTCCAGGCTGGAAGAGCCAGCCCCTGTTCCCACAGGACAGTGTCTAGACATGAGGGGACACACAGTGGGACACAGCTCCTGCTCCACAATCCAACATGACATGGATTTTTAGGGTGGGAATCAGCAAGACAGACAGGGATGGTTTTAGGGTTCTTTTTGTGTGAGGTTATCCAGCCTGGAAGGGTATTTCTGATCACAGCATTGCTTAAGGATGGAAGGAAAGGAAAAACAAGGTACTCAGAAAAGAGGGATGGGGCATCAGGATCAGCAAGACTCCCCCCCTGACAACTCACCATCCGCATCCCCAAACCACTGGGGAGAGGAGGGTTTGGTTCTGTGGCTCAAACCATCCCATTTTCCCACCTCCAAGCTCTGGTCATGCGTGCCAGTGCAACTTGGATGGCAAAGGGCTGCACAAATTCACACGAGACTACGGCCAAGTCCATGGAAGAACCACCAGCTTCCAAGTTCAAATCCTCCCAGCAGCAAATGAATCCCCAGCCAGAGCCCATGGCCAGGTGAAGGTGGGGGATTTTCCCCAGCAATGCCCATCCCCATTTCACAGGGATGCTGCAGGAGAGCTGCTCAGCAAGCATCTCCTGGTCCTGCACAGCCAGAGCACCAATGGCTCTGTGAGAGCTGGAAGTGGAACAACCCTCAGGAAAAAAGACCTGCTTCTGCTCCAGGTGTGGCCTTTGCAAGAGGAGAACCTTCTCCTGGTGGTTCCCCAACTTTTAGAAGGAACCCCAAGTGCTCCATTCAGACATCGCAGCTGGAAGAGCTTCCCGAGGGTGCTGCTCTGTGGATGGAAGCACGGCCATGTGGAATTTGGTGCTCCTGTGTCTGTACCTCTCACTCCCAGAGGGCTCACAGGGCAGGCTGTTCTCCCTAGAGGCACAGACCTGCCTGGCACTCCCCCTGCCAACTCCCCGAGCAGGAATCCCAGCCAAATCTCTGCCTGGAAACCTTTACACCGTTCCCAGTAAAGAAATAAAAGGGCACTGAGGTTGTGGCAGAGCAAACCAGCCAAGCCCTGATCCCAACCTCCATCCTCCACTGCCAGGGAAAGGCTGGTTGGGTAAACCACCAAGGAAAAAAACCAAAACCAAACAAACCAAGTTTCTGTGAGTCCAAGAGGAGAATTAAGAACTTCCACATGAATCCCAAAACTTGACAGAGAAAAAAAAAACACCAGGAAAGAAAGAGATCTCTTCCAAAGGTTAACAGGCTGGAAATCACCACAAGATTCCAGTCATGATGGGAATCACTGTAAATACCAGTTAAAGGAAAAATAAACAGGAGGAGGGATTCAATAAAAGAAATGTGATTTTTGAGTGTTAAAGAGTAACTGAGGATAAATCCTGCCTCATAAACACCTGGAGGTCAAAGGTGTGCTCCAGCAGGAGCAGAGGGAAAACTCCCCACCAGCAGATAAGGAGACACCTAGTCCTTGGCCTGCAGGAAACGAGGCAAAGTCTTGGGCCCACCTCTCTGATGGAGCGGGATATCTCCTGAAACACAGAGGGATATCTCCTTCCTGACAGGAACAGCAAAAGTCCAATGTCTGGGATCCTTAAGGGCAGTGAACTCCGGCCATGTCTCACAGGTTAACCCCATAATCCCCATGAACTGGCAAACAGCAACTGGTCTAAAGCCATCCCAGATTTCTCACCTCAGGATTCATCCCCAGTGCCCACCCAGCCTATGGCCCAGCACGTGTTTGGGCTGTAGGAAAATCAGCATTAATTGGAGTTACCACACTGCAAGAACTGCACAGGCAAGACAAGGTCATGTCCTTGCAAGGACAAGGGGAATGGCTTCCCACTGCCAGAGGGCCGGGATGGATGGGATACTGGGAAAGAATTCTTCCCCGTCAGGGTGGGCAGGGTGCCCAGAGCAGCTGTGGCTGCCCCTGGATCCCCAGCAGTGCCCAAGGCCAGGTTGGGGGAGGACTGGGAGCCATGGCAGAGGGAGGAACTGGGTGAGCTTTAAGGACCCTTCCAAGCCCAATCATTCCCCTATTCCAGGACTGTGGGTTAAATCACTCCCAGCAGCTTATGGGGCGATCCAAGGACTGCCGGCCTCCAACGGGCCAGCTGGCAGAGCTGGAAGCCCATGGAAATGTGTTTGTGTGTCAGAGCTGAAAGGGAATCAGCTTTAATTAGCATCAATTTTTAAACTAATTAGAAAATGCCTCTCCAAGCACAGTTGTATGAGACCAAGGGAACACTTGGAAGCACTGTCAAACGGCTCGTTCAGAAACACCTCATGGTCTGAAGGGAGGGTTCACCACAAAAAACCCAACCAGAGAAGCCCAAACTTCTGCTCCGTAATCCTATAGCAGCTTCTGTGTTTTGGGGGAGGAATCACTCCCCTTGGCACTCTGGGCACCCCACCTGTCTCCTCTTCTCACCCCAGACTGCCTTGGAGAATCTCAGCATCCCAAGACTTCTACCTGTCCTTCAAAAAACCAAACCAGCAAATCCCACTCAGGAGAGGCTCCAGCTACCCTCAGGTACTCTTAGCTGATCCTCCACCCCTGTGTCACAGCTCTAAGGGAAAACACCCCGCAGGATCAGCATGGAAACAGAAGCAGCCTGTTCTGGAAAACCTGGAAATCCATCCTCCCCCTGCCCTGACTCCCAAAGCCTCTCACAGTGCTATTTCCACTAGAGCTGCCCATCCCTCTTTTACTAACAGACTATTTTCAACCCTGGGAATTACTCGGATTTTGGCACATGTGGTGAGAGGCAAAGCAGGAGAAACCTCAGGCTTCAGGACGGCTTCTCCCTGCTCAGGAGTCTGAGGGATCACCACCAGGATGGACAAACATCACCCTCCTGGATACTGACTCGTGTCAGAGCAAGACCAACCTTTTCCTGCTAACAGGGCTGATTCCATGAACCCCCTTTCTTTTAAGGGAGGCAGGAGGGATGAAAGCGATTTCCTCATGGAGATGGGAAGCTCACTGAATATTTGGAGAAGGGGTTAGTTAATGTAGGAGACACTGTGCTGCCTGCAAGGTGCTGAAAGCTCCAAGGTCAACAGGGATCAGCCAGATGTTCTCACTCCAAAACATGCCCAGGTTGGATGCGAAACTCTCCCCACAGTGCAGGAATGTGTGAAATCTGTGGCTCCCTGTTGGGAGGCAAAAGGGGGAGAGGCAGAAAACAGCAGACACAGAACCTCACCCTCATCTGGAAGGAGGATACTAAAACATGAATTTCAGGAAGGCAAAGCCCCAAGGAGCCTCCTTTTCCAGGCTGCCCATTTCTCCTCACTGCAAAAGGCCAGAAGCAGTGATCCCCTCCACCCACAGCACATAGATAAACCAGGCTCCAGCAGCCCCCACCCAAATCCTGGCTCCTGAACGCAGGCAGCTCCTCAGGCAGGCAGGAACGGGTGCTGCCAGCCAGCTCCAGGTCTGTGGGGGCAGCCAAGGGGAAGCTGCACCCAACTCCGAGGGCTGCGGGAGCCTCACCCGAATTACAATGGAGCCTGTTCAAGGAGCTGGAACATCATGTCCTCGGCCACCTCAGTCCTTTGGCTGTCACCAACCTGAAGTAAACAGATTCTGCAGCAGCAATAAGCTCGTTACCAAGGCCACCGTATTGATCCCAAAGTGTAATTAAAATTCACAGTTCAAGCAGCCCAACTCAACAGGGCAACGGGGGCAGCTCCAAAAGGCAGGACTGGCCTCAGCTTCCACACCCCGCTTTCCCAGAGGCACAGAAGCCGTGGGGATCAGATCAGCTGCCAAAAAAACAGCCCGAATTCTTCCCTGTGACACTGGCGAGAACGTGGCACAGGGGTCCCAGAGATGCTGTGGCTGCCCCATCCCTGGAAGTGTTCCAGGCCAGGTTAGACAGGGCGTGGAGCACCCTGGGATAGTGGAAGGTGTCCCTGGCCACAGCAGGAAGTGGAACTGGGTGATCTTTAAGGTCCCTTCCAACCACACCATTTCCAAACTACAGCAGCTTTTTCTTTGGACCTTCGGGCCATCAACCAAGATGTCGCAGAGCACGCATTCCCAAGGGTTAACCATGCCAGGGAAGCCTGCACAGAAGATGTGGGCAGAGAGGGATGGTGCAGAGTGGATTCCAGCACTGCTCAGGGTGCCCAAGCCCCTGGAATTATCCAGTTCCCTGGGAAGGGGCTCCATACAACCTGCTGAGGTGGCACCATGATGCTCCTCCTCGGTGGGGCTCTCTGACCCTTCTCTCAGCCCCTTACAGATCCAAGCCCTGCTTTCACTGAGTCTCGCTCTGGGAGAAGTTCTGGCACAAAGTCCTTTGCACTGTGGGCTCTCAGGGCCACCAGCAGGTCCCAGGACAGTCACCTGAAATGTCACCACCGCGTGCTGAGTGAAGGTGAGCCAGAGGGCCCAGATAAGCAGCTCTGATCAAAGGGCTCAGCAGGAAACATAACGAGCCCTCTGCAAATGCGATCGTCACACGCAGGAAACTCTGGATGATAAAACACAGCCAGGCACAATCAAATCCCTCAGGCGGAGTGCTGAAGTCTCACACATTTCCTGCACCAAAATCTGGGATGAGGCACTCACCATCTCCTCGGAGGAACAACACAGACAGGATCCTCACTTGCAAAGGACTAACTCCGACCTGACCTTGAAAACCCAATTCCCAGAGAAAAATACCCCAGCCTCAACATCTAGCAGGGAGCACAGGAACCCACTCCAACATTTGCACAGGCTGGAAAGCATGGAGAAAACTGTTCCCAAAGAAAGTATTGTGGTAGGCTGATCCCCAGAAGATAACTTGGAGAGGGTCAAAACAAAACACTGTGCTCCTGCCTCCAGCACTCTTCCCACACTCCGGACATGGCTGCTCACGTGCGAAGGGGGCCCCCAGGATGGGTGGTCTCCACCCCCACACCATCAAAAGATGACAAGAGGGGCTTCTGAATACTGGAAAGGATGACTATCCAACTCTTCTCGCATCTCCAAAGGATTGACATAAGAGTGGAAATGCAGCCTCTTTCAGGGATAAAGGAGGAAAAGGGGTAAGCAAAAGCCACAGGCTCTGGCACATCATTCTGAAGACGGTTTGTGCCCATCAAACCCCCAAAATCTCCTTTCTTCCCTCTCTCTGGTTCAATAATTCAATAAAGGGTCTTCTGACCTTGCCCAGAGCCAGGGCACTGGGACAAGCCTCCTCTCTGGACATCAGGGACACCCTCCAAAACACCGAAACAACGAGATGGTCCCAAGAGCAACTTGGAAAAATAATTCAGATTCTATCATTTAACACAGCACCAGGAGTGAACCAGCTGTCCCCCAAGCCCCAGAAATTCATCTCCACTCCAAACCCCCCTGTGCTTTTCTTCCCCCTTTATTAGGGTCTCCCTGCACCACAGGGAAGGTCAGACTCATCTCAGGATATCCATACAGAGGACAATGAGCTGTTCAACTCATCCCAGCCCAGGCACCTCATTATGAGAAGGAAAAACTGCCGTGACAGAGCAAGGAACCAAAGAAGTGAAGATCAGGACAAAGGAATGAGGAGAGCCAGGTGCGCAGTGCCTGCAGAACAGCAGGACAGGAGGTGGTAGCCATGGTCCCAGACAGGCTCACAAAGGCACAGAGGATTTATGAGCCGCCGCTCTAAGGAATTAAATTAAAGGGACAGGAAAAACGAATGGCTACAGGAGCTCTGTCAGGAGAAACAAGGGCAGCCTCGTCCCCCTGACAGCCCGAAGGACAAGGCAGTGTATTAGCACCTGGCCTGGCAGAGCTGCAGGGACCTGGGATAAGTCAGGACAGCAAAGTGGGGCAGGAACAGGTCTTTGGGAACAGGCTGTGCAGGGCAGGGATGCAGCCAGCTGCAGCAAGATCAGCGGTCTGCAGGCCACTGCAGACAGCAACAGCAGGAATGATGATCTAGAGAGGACGCCCGGCCCTCCCCAGGGGCCAGCAGCTCCCCACAGGCTCCATCCCCCTCTCCCCAGCTTTTCCCTGCTCCATCGCTGCCACCCCCACACCAGCAGCACCCGGCTCGCTGCCACCGCAAAGCTGCAGCGCCGTGCATTAGCATTCCCTGCCACAGCCTGCGCGGGATCCCGCCGGAGCCGGCATCCGCAGGGGCACAGCACCGCCCCAGCGCACCCACACCGGCCCCAGGGGCACGGAGCCTCCCCCCAGCTCACCTCCCCAGAACCAAACCGGCGGCTTCAGCCCATCTCAGAGCCCAGGAACACTGCAGGAGAAGGATCTGGCCGCAGTGTCCATCCCAGGTGTGGAGGAGCCCAGCACAGTGATGCCAGCGGGACAAGGACACGGCGGGGTGAAGTGACAGACAGGGACAGCACGTGCCAAGCCCCCTGCCCTGCCACAAGCACGGCGCCGCTCGCCGTGTCCTTCCCACTCAGGGCACCCCCAGCCCGGCTCGCCTGGGAGTTTAAGGCTCCACCGACTGGCTGACGTGGATTGGGAAAGCGACTGCTGCCAAGGGCACCTGCAGTCTCCAGGGAGGCAGGAGAGCAGATGCCCAGACGCAGCCGTGATGGCACACAAGGATCTGGAGGAGCACAACCTGCCCTTGAGCTCTCCCATCCATGTTCACTAAACCTGGGCAAGCCACCAGCCTCAGCATTCCCAAGCTTCCCCAGCAACACCACAGCAGTGGCTAGAGAAGGTGCAAAACTCAGCATCGCTCACCTCTGTCTGCACACCGCTCCTGGCCAAAGAACCACCTTGCTCAGACCCAGCTGGGGTCATTATGCTGACAGACAAATCCCCACGAACTGCAGTGAAAAGGGAGCTCTGGGAGAGACAGGAAATTCCAGCTCTTGGGGGAAAGCATCCCCATTCCTCCTTTCACCTCCACTGAATCAGCTCCTACTTCAGCCTGGGGCTGATCTTATTTAATCTCTTAATCTCTTACCTCCTGCTGGTTTCACTTTTTCACCTTAAACAAGTCCCTGACAAGAGAAACCAGCAATGCCAGGGGCTGACTCCCAGCTCCAGGTGACCCCAACAAGGAGACACCAACTCCTCAGCAGCACCCGTGGGGCAAACATGCTTCCAGTTGCATCCAAAATGCCCTGCAGGTCCTGGGCTGGATGCTGGTGGCTCACACTGGCACTTTCCCCAAGCTCCAGCACAAGTTAAGGCTCCTCTGAAAAGTCATTCACAGAGAGAGTCGGAGCATGCATCAAGCCTGGCCACGTTCCCACCCTCCCCATCTCCAAACTCCTCACACAAACTGCATCAGCAAAGTTCAAGGAGCCCAAAAACCCAGCATGGACATGCTTCAGCAGCACAGTATGATCCTGCCCACCTCCATGCTGACAAGTCATTTCTCTCCACCATGTCTGCTGGCTTCTGACCATGCTGGGAGCTCCAGGGCAGCTGGCACAAAAGTCACTTCGACTTGCAGGGAATCAGAAGGGCGTTTTAATGGCTTAATTGCAATCCTGTTCTGAGGCATCAGAGCTGGGGGCACTCAACAGCTTATCTCAGAAGAGCAATTCTCCCTTCTTTGGTCTTTCATCCTCCTGCCAAGGCCTCTGCTATTCCCCAGCACTATTTGCAGGAACTAGCCAGGCAAGGAAAACAGGAGCCTGGAGCAATTTGTTCCCTGAGCTCAGCTCAGCGAGCTCCCATCTCTGATGTTATCAGCCTCAAATGTCGTGTGTCGCTCTGGGCACCTTCAATATCCTCACCCAGCCAGGAAGGGCTGCAGCAGCCACTGAGTCTAACCAAGGCTCCTCAAGCTGCACAACCAGCCATGTCTGCAGCAGAAGATTCTTGGAATACAATGTCTCGTCCCTCTGAGAGGCTGGCAAACTTGCCTCTGGGGATGCTCGATGGATTTCTTTTTACCACAGGTATTTTGGTTCCATGGGATGCTCTGGAATTAGCAGTCTGCTGTCCCCTTGGAGCAGTCGGCTGCAGCCTGGTGCTGTTTGCTCTGACAGAGATGATGGTTATGAAAAGGTAAAAACAATCCCTGAGTTAGAGCTGTGCTGAGCCACTGCTGGAAGAGGCAGATACCAGCCCCACATTCCTCTGCTCCTTCCTCCAGGCTATGTCCACAGCCCAGACAAACAGGGCCAAGTGTCCAATCCTGCTCCCTGGGAGAGAAGACGCCTCAAATCCAGCTGACCTTCCCCAAGGGTCAGACGCTCCCCAATCCCACCCATGGCCAGAGCAAGCAGGAGAGATTCCTCCAGAGAATGAGGACGTTCCCATTCTCTGTGACTGCTCTGCCTTTGCATCCACTGCTTCCAGGCGGCGGTAGCCCCAAGAGGAACACAATGTTCAGCTGCACAGATCTGTGCAGTGCTTGGAACATGGATCAGCCTCCCTGACAGGACTGAAATTTCAGCACTGAGCCCGAAGCACGGAGCCAGTTCCCCTGGTCACTGGTGTGCTGCACCCTGCTACAGTGGCAAGACCAGCGCTCACCCACCTTCGGTGCTGTCTGAGCACCCCACACGGTTGTGGGAGCAGCACTGGGAGATCTCGGAGCTCCTCTGAGGCCTTCAAGGATGGAGGGGTACTGAGTGACTCGGCAACCTGTTCCAGTGCCCAAATGTGCTCCCACCCACATATCCAACAGAACCCCTGTCCCCAAAACACTCAACACCCTGAAATCTCTCGGCCACCCTTCTGAGTGACTCACAGCTGGATTCCAGGTTGCTGTTTCTGGCTCTTCCCATATAACAGGTCCCCCCTGCTTTGTCCCCTCCACAAAGCCTTGTCACCCCACAGTCCCACACAAGAGCCCCACCCTGCCTGTCCCCCTCCTGGGGTCACCCTGTCCCCCTGCACTCCTATGCCACAGCCACGGCACCTGCTCTGGCCCCAGCCCCCGGAGCCTGCCCTGCACCTACCGGTCCTCCCCTCACCCCATGCGGGCCAGGGCTGTACCCCGGTACAGACCCCTCTCTCCCCAATATCCAAGCCCTTCCCTCCCACCCCAAACCGGGCCAGCAGCCCCCTGGCTCATCCTGCCACCCCAGACCGGACCAGGCCCCTCGCCGGTACCCATCTCCCTTCCCAGTTACCAGTACCAAGCCCCGTTTCCCAGTTACCGCCGAACTGGACCAGTCCCAGCTTTCCCAGAACAAACCCCCACCTGTGGGGCTGCTCTTCCCAGAGCCGAGTCACGGTGTTCCCCCTCCACACCGAGGGCTTCTCCCCCCAGCCGAGGGCTGCTCCCTGCCCCGAACCGAGGCTGCATCCCCCACTCCAAGTGGGGCTGGTCCGCCCGACCAGGGGCTACTCCCGCCCCCAGACCGGGGGCAACCGGGAGCTGCTCCCCCTGAACCACGGGCTGCTCGCCCCACAGCCGGGAGGATTCCCTCTGTGCCCCCGCAGAACACAGCTCCTGTCCCGCCACCGGGGGCTGCTCCCCCGAACCACGATCTGATCCCCCGCACCGAGCCGGTCCCCCGCCGGCCCCGCTACCTTCTTGGGGGCCTTGGTGACGGTGGCCATGAAGGAATATTTCTCGGCGTCCTCCACCTCCTTGGCCTGCTTCTCCTCGCCGCCGGCGGGCTCCGGCACCGACATCCTGATGCGGCGGGGAACGCGGGGCGGGCCGCGGCCGCCGGCGGGACCAAACGGGACACGGTACGGCGGCGCGGACAGGGGTGAACACTCCGGGCGGGTTCGGCTCGGCTCGGCTCGGCCCCGCCGGTCCCTCACGCTCGCTGCGGTGCCGCCGGCGCGCTGGATGCGGCGGGTCTGCGGCCGCCGCGCCAGGGGCGGGGCGTCGTGACGTCACTGCGTCGTGACGTCACCGCGCACACACTGGGCAGCTCAGGCCGAGCGGCGCCAGCGGGCGGGGCGAGCAGGCGAGGGGCGGGGCGCCCCCTGGCGGACCAGGGGGGAGAGCGCTGAGGGGGCGGGACGAGAGGCGTGGCCAATGTGGGGCGTGGTCAATGGGGCGTGGTCATGATGTGGGGCGTGGTCAGGAACCTCCGCGCGTGCCAAATCCCAATTACCTAAAATCATCGTAAATTACCCAAATTTTATATAATTTT
>JAKJHU010000631.1:0-138041 GCA_022316685.1 Progne subis subis
AAAGTTCCCTTGGCCAAGAGGTGGGGAACTTCATAGGCTATTGTTGTGAAGCAGGGACTGTGAAGTAGGTGTAATCTTCAGGTACAGAACTACCATTACACTGCTCAAAGCCTGTGTACCGTGGCGTGGTGACACAGGAAAATGCACCTGCAGACGATTGGCAAACATCCACCTTGAGCAGGCCAGAACTGCAGTGGGGTCCTCGGGGTCCTTATGACGATCGTGAGGGAAATGAGGGGAACTTCAGACGGACTCTTACACACAGTCACCCCCAGCATGCTCCCAGCCACTCCCAGTCCCTCCCAGTTGCTTACAGTGGGATTCCAATTGCTCACAGCCACTCCCAGTCAACCCCAGTATGTGTCAGTCACCCTCAGTGTGATCCCAGTCTCACCCAGCATGGACCCAGCTGCTCCCACTGTAATCCCAGTATGATCCAGGTTGCTGCCAGCATAGTTCCAGTTGTCCCCAGTTCCTCCCAGTATGATCCCAGTTGTTCCTAAAATAGTCCAAGTCCCTCTCAGCATGGTTCCCAGTTTCCCCCCCCCCCAGTCCCACCTGTTCCCAGTGTGGTTCCAGTCACTCCATAATGGTTCCAGACACTCCCAGTATATCCCAGTTACCCCAGTAAGGTTCTACTTACCTTGGAATGATCCCAGTCTTTCCCAGTTACTCCCAGTTGCCTCTAGCATGATCCCAGTTTCTGGCAGTTGCCCAAAGTGTGGCCTCTGTTGCTCCCAGTATGATCCCAGTTGCCCCAGTTGTGGTCTCAGTCCTCTCAGCATGGTTCCAGCACCTTCCAGTTGATCCCAGTTGCTCCCAAAATGTGTGCGCATTTTCCTCCCAACATGGGCCCAGTAGCTCCCAGTAACCGCCAGTCAGGACCCATTCACACCTGCTGTAATCCCAGTGGCTCCCAGGATGTGATCCCAGTAGGACCCAGTCACCTCCAATTTCATTCCAGTCACCCCCAGTGTTATTCCAGCCATTCCCAGAGTGACTCCCTGTCACTCCCAGTGTGGGCCCAGTTGCTCCCAGTCACCTCCAGCATGGTTCCAGTCACAGCCAGCACCTTTCCAGTCACTCCCAGTCTGGTTCCAGAAGGATCCCACTATGACCCCAGCATGGGCACAGCTGCTCCCATTATCACCCAGCATGGTTTCTGTTGCTCTCATTTACCCCCACTGGGGTTTCAGTCTCTCCCAGTGTATCCCAGTTACTTCCAGCATCTTCCCAGTCACTCCCAGTTGCATTGAGTTGCTTCCAGTCTGATCCCAGTTGCTCCCAGTCACCCTCAGTGCAGTCCCAGCTGCTCCAAGTATGATCGTGTATGATCCCAGTGTCCCCGAGCAGGACCCAGCCTCTCCCATGGTGATCCCAGTAGGATCCCAGCTGCCCCCATCGTGGTACCAGTTGTACCCAGTTGCCCCTAGTATAGTCCCAGTCAGTCCATAGATGATCCCAGTCCCTCCCAGTCCTGCCCAGTTGCTCTCAGTGTAGATCCAGTCACTCCCACTCACTCCCAGTTGCCCCCAGCGTGGGGTCCCAGTTCTCCCCAGCATGGTCCCAGCTGTTCCCAGTGTGGTTCCAGTCCCCCTGTTATGGTCACAGACACTCCCCAGAATATCCCTGTTGCCCTCAGCATGCTCACAGCCATCCCCAGTCAGTTCCAGTTGCCCCAGTAAGGCCCCAGTTAGCTCAGTACAGCCCAGTCACTGCCAGTGATGCCACTCCTGGGATCCACCAGCCCTGTCTGCATTCCCCCAGCCCAAATCTGCCGAGAGGAGCCCCAAGGGCTAGAAGTCCCCAGCCAGGGTCCCCAGCAAGGCTGGAGGAGCAGAGCCCTGTGTCCCCCAGGAGCCCAAAGTGGGGAGCCCAGAGAGGGGGGAGCGCCGCGATTGGCGGGACCCTCACCAGCCTGGAGAGGGGCAGGGGGGGCACTCCTTGGAGCCTCTGCACCCCGAAGCAGAGAATGAGGGGAGAAGGGACCCAAGGGACTTGGGCAGGAGGAACGCCCTAACCCAATGTGCCCATACATTGTATTTTTTCCCCAAATCAAGATTTCCCATTCCCAAAGCTTGGCTGGATGGAGGAGAAGACTGTGAGGAAGAGGAAGATGCCCCAGGAACAGCCAGGCAGGTGAGGAGGAAGTCAGTGCCCCTTTCCCCTTCTCTCCTGCTCCATCTCCCAGCCCAGCACGCCCCCCAGCTGCAGGACAACCCCGCTGCTGATGCCGTCCTGCTGGGCATGCATTGGGGGTTCTCCTTCCCCTTCCCTGTGGCATGGAGGCAAATCCCATCCTGTCCTTGTCCTTCCTCTCCCAGACAAAGAGCTGAGGATGGAGATCAGGGAGGACAAATCCCCACAGCAGAACCTTGTGGAAGAGGCTGTTTTGAGCAGCTCCATGGCACAGGAATCCAGTGGGGAGGAAAAGATAAAGAGATCTCGTGGGAGGAGAGGCTCCAATTGCATCCCAGGGTGCTCTGAGGAGGAAAGACCCATCCTGTGCCAGGAGGGTGGACAGAGCTTCAGTCATTGCTCGGGAGCTGATGGTGCCTGAGCAGCTACATGATGGGGAGAAGCCCCACAGGTGCTTGGAGTGTGGGAAGAGCTTCAGCCGGAGCTCCCTCCTCATCAGACACCAGTGGATCCACACCAGGGAACAGCCCTACGAGTGTCCCAAGTGTCAGAAGAGGTTTCAGACCAGCTTTGCTCTTCTCAAGCACCAGGAGATTCACACAGAGGAGAGGCCCTTCCGCTGCCCCGACTGCAGGAAGGGCTTCAAGCGCAACTCCCACTTCATCACCCACTGGCGCATCCACACTGGGGAGAGGCCCTACGAGTGTGGGGAATGTGGGATGAGGTTCAGCAGAAACTCCCTCCTGATCTGCCACCAGAGGATCGACACCAGGGAATGGCCCTGTGAGTGTGAGCAATATGGGAAGAGCTTCAGCCGCAGATCCAGCCTCATCCGCCACCAGAATCTCCATGCTGAGGAAAGGCCATACAAGTGTGAGGAGTGAGGGAAGGGCTTCAACCAGAGGTCCCAGCTGATCATCCACCAAATGATCCACACTAGGGAGAGGCCCTACGAGTGTCCTGAGTGTGGGAAGAGATTTCAGACCAGCTCCAATCTCTTCAAGCACCAGCAGATTCACACAGAGGAGAGGCCCTTCCTCTGCCCCGACTGCAGGAAGGGCTTCAAGCACAACTCCCACCTCATCAGGCACCGGCGCATCCACACTGGGGAGAGGCCCTACGAGTGTGGGGAATGTGGGATGAGCTTCAGCCAGAGCTCTCACTTGAGCCAACACCAACGGAGGCACCAGTAAGGGAAGCCCTGCGAGTTCCTGACTGTGGGAAGAGCTTCCTGCAGTGCTCCAACTCCATCCCTATCAGAGGACCCACTTTGTGCAGAGCCCTGGTGACCCACATTCCCAGTGGTCCAGATTGGGAAGACACCTGGCTGATGGTCTTCACGTCCTCCTGGATCCCCACAGGCACCTGAATGAATGCAGGAGCAGGAACATCCATCGGGACTCTGTTTGACATTGAAAATTAATGGGGAATAGCTGAGTTGACTTTACAGCCCAAAAAAATCTCATGAGCTCTGCCCAGTTTTTATATCTGGTAGCATCAATCAACACAGGATGATCTTGGAGATCTTTTCCTACCTGAATAATTCCCATGTTTATCCCATCAGAGCACCCAAATTAGAGGTAAAAATAAAGAAATGAAGCAAAGTGATCTACATCTGTGTCATTTTACTGGGATTTCAGTGTGAATTTTGGGTTCAGGAGAATATTCAGGAGGATTTAGGTGTTTTGGGACCACCCAAGCCAAGGGACATGGCCATGATCTCGTAGTTGTTGCAGCAGAACGTGTCCACCTGAGCCCGTCTGTTCTCCGGGCATTCCTGTTGTCTGTCCCAGTCCCAGGCCTGGGTCTCCCCATCTGGGGTGTTCCCCCAAAGTGCCCAAATCTCTTCTGAAGTGCCCGAGCTGTTCCTGGCTGTGGATGTTCCTGTCCACCGACCTCTCCTGCTCAGTGCCATGGGCAGCTGGGAGGGGTTTTAGGGACTCCTGGGGGCGCTGAGAGAGGCTTTTGTGGCTCTTGGTGGCATTTGTGGTTCTGGGAGGGGGCTTGGAGGCCTTCTGGGGGGGTTGTTGAGAGAGTGTTGGGGTCCTGGGAGGGCTGTGTGTCTTGAAGAGAATTTGGGTGTGTCTTGGGGGTGATGGGAAGGGGGTTTTGTGGTTTTTGGGAACATTTATGTTGTCAGGAGTGGCTGAGAGTGTCCTGGGCAGGAGCTGTGGGGTGGTTTGAAGGGTCTGGAGATGGCTGTGAGACTGGGAAGGCGTTTTGGGGCAGTTGTGACTCCCCTACATCCCCAAAGCCGACACCAGATCCTATACCAAAGATGCTGCTGGGTTTTGGGGGCTCCATGTTGGTGTTCATCCTCCTGGCACTGCAGGAGAAGGTGAGGGGGGGTCCCCAGGGGCCACGTGTGTCCCCCCAGAGCGTGTGTGAACCCCCATCCCAGTGTCTCCCCCTTTTCCCTCCCCACAGGGCTCCTGCCCCAGCTCCTGCTGCCCCCGGGAGGGAATTTGGGGAGGGGGCAGAGGGGGTGCACAGCCCCCTCCGGGGGATGACCCCGCCCCAGCCCCTTTGTTTAGCCCCAAGCTGGCTGGAGGAAGAGGCCAAGGGGAAGCAGATCCTGCAGGTGGGACAGGGCTTGGGCTCAGGGCAAGGTCCTGCCCTGCACACCTGGCTCAGGTGTGACCCTGCCCCGGGAAGGGAGCGGGACATTCCCATCCCCACGGATCAGGGCTGGGAGCAGCACCTGGAGCACGGCCATGGAAATACTGGGAGTGACTGGGACCACACTGAGGGCTACTGGGAGCAATTGAGAGTGATGGGAGTGTGCTGAAGGCAACTGGGTGCACTGGGAAGGAATGAGATCATGCTGGGGGCAACTGGGGTGACTGGAAATGAGCGTGCTGGGGGCAACTGGGATATACTGGGAGTGTTTGGATTGATACTGGAGCAGACAGCACTGGGAACAACTGGGACCATATTGAGTGCAACTGGGAGCAACTGAGTCTATAGTGGGGGCCACTGAGATCATAATGGCAGTGAGTGCTGTTCTCCCTCCCCACACCCCGAGGCCAAGGCGGCCTCTGTGGCCAGCAGCAGCCCAGACACAGCCTGCAGCCACGGGCACATCCAGCTGCTCCTCAAGGTGCCAAGCAGAGCACACAGACGCACCCAGCACAAGAGGAGCCACAGTCAGCTGCTGCTGAGTCGCCACAGCGGGGCTGCCCCTGTGCTCCTGCAGGCCGGCACAGCTCCCTCCTTCCTGGCACAAAATCCCCTCAGGCAGCTTCCCTGGAGCCCTCTGGGGCTGCTACCCAGGATCTCAGCTCATTTTTGAAGGCTGGAAAAGATCCCAGGAGATGCCTGGAAGGCATCTCACAAAGATCCTGGAAGATGCAGATTCACTGCAAAAGCAAAAATGGATCAAGCTTAGCTTCCCTGGAGCAATCTGGGGCTGCTTTACATTTTTCTCATCCTGAAATTGGAGGTCAAGTCTCTGGGAGGTTCCTTGGAACAATCTCAGGGAGATCACACAAGATCCAATTTCCACAAAAAGACAAAAATCACCACAGGTACCTGCCTTGGAGCAGTCTGGGGCTGCTACCTGGATTATCAAGGGCCTAAACCTGTGAGGAAAAGACTCTGGCAGATGCCAGGAGGAGTCTCCAGGGCATGCTGGCATAGAGAAATACTTCCAAATGAGCAAAAACATCTTGGGAAGCTTCCCTGGAGGAATCTGGGTCTACTTCCTGGGATCTCAGCTTCTTGACGTAGGCAATGAAGATTCTGGGACATACCTGGGAGGAGTCTCGGGTGGATTCCAGACCAAAAATATAACTCCAAAGGAGAAAAGACATTGGAAACCTTCCCTGGAAAATTGTGGGCCTGTGCTTCTCAACTCAGGTCCCAAAACGAGAGGTCAAAAGACTTCAGTGGAATTCTGGGAGGAATCTCAGTGAATCCAGGAGGATAAAGTTTCCTGCAAGAGGCTAAAAATCAGCAGAGGCAGCTCATGGACAGGGACATCTTCAAGCAGAGCAAGCTGCTCAAAGCCCCATCCAACGTGGCTCTGGATGTTTGCAAGGATGAGGCATCCAGCCCCTCCCTGGGCAGCCTGTTCCTTGCTCTCACCCCCCTTGGTGTAAAAATGTCTGCCTGATGGTGGGATCCCCTGGATGACAGTGTGAGGAGCAGCAGGCCAGCGGAGCTCCTGGAAGGAAGAGACTCATTTCATGGCACTGCTGGCCTGGGCAGAATTATCACGGCTCAGCAAGGGCTGCAGGTGGGGCAAGGGAAGCCAAAGCCAGGCCAGTGGTGAAAGAGGAAACAGGGCTGGGCTGAGTGCTCGAGAGAGGATGAGGAGGAGGAGAAGGAAAGAGGACTCCCCATCCTTGCCTGCCCACAGGGTCCTTCCCCAAGAGCTTTGAAGCTGCCTGCACGTGCCTGAGCTCTTGGTGCCCTTGGCCATGGCAGTCGTCTGCCCCAGTGAGGTCTGTGAGGAGACAGGTTGTCCTCGTGGCACCGGGGCTGTGTCCTTGCAGCCCTGGGGACGCTGGGCACTGGGACACTGCTGTCCTTCCCTGGGCACTTGTCCTGGGGTGACTTTCTGATGCTTGTGACCCCAGCTGTCTGTTCTGTTTATGCCGGATATGAAGTTCTACACCTTTAAGACTGGTTGTGAGAGCGAAGGGGAGAAAAAAGAAGCATAGGGTTTGTTTGCAGAAACTGCACTCACTGCTCCACATTCTGCTCCTGGACCACGTTGTCTATGGACAGACAGCGAGAGAGAGCTCTCCTTTGCTTTTTAGTAGGTTTTTAGGTAGCTGAGGCAGAGAAGTTCCCTGGATGGTATTTTTCTTTTTCTTGGAACTGTTTAAACCTGTTCTGGACTGAAAATGCAGAAAAACGCCAAGATGTCACGTCTGCAGCCCACTGGAGCCCAGGACGGCATTTTCCAGGGCCAGAGGGACTGATAAGAGACTGAGCGAGCCGAGATTCACCCATGGCAAGGACTTTCTCCATTTTGCCATCTCTCTTCAGAGCAGCGAGAGGTTTTGTTGTTTCATGCTATTCATTTTTTATGCTTGTGGGCACTTTGTTTGTTAAATAGTTTTTTCCACTTTTCTCCGAGGAAGTTCTTTCCTGGACCAGTTGGGGAAGCGGCCGTTTGGGTTTGCTTTTCCAGAGGGACTCCGTTCAGAGGTTTTCTCCCAGATTTGCCCTAAACCAGGACAAAATGTTTCACTAATGAGTGGATACATCTCTGACAGTGCTAATGACCATGCATATTTCACTAATGAGCAGATACAAAGATAACCTTTGGTTGAAGGTTGATGCAGAGGTCACCTTTGGCTCAGGGCCTGCTGTTCAGACCTCACTCAGGCCTCTTGGCCAGGCCTGGGATGAGCAGGGACATCTTTCACCAGATCAGGTTGTTCAGAGCCCTGTCCCAGCTGGACTTGAATGTTTCCAGGGATGGGGCACTGACCTCCTGCAGCCCCTCACATCCCCCCTGGCCATGGAACCTGGCTGCAGAAATGGGTCCTTGGGGTGCTTTCCAAGGAAACTTGAAGGGATGAGGGATCCAAAGTCAGCAGTGGGGTCAGTGCAGTGTCCATGGCCACAGCCCCTTGCAATGGCCCAGGGCAGGTTTGGGATGATGATCCACCCTCACTCCTGGCCCAGGGCAGGGCTGCAGTGCTCTTGGTGGCACCTTGGGCTTGGCACACACTTGAGGAGTATTGGAACCCCAGAGGCTGAAAATTTCAGCCTTTCTGAGCTGAGGGGTGCTGGCCCTCAGATAACCACCACATTGGACTTGAGGTCTTGGAACAGGCTTCCGAGATTGTGTGATAGCACGGGGGTTGTGGGTGTGTTGTGTGATCTCACAGGGTGAAAAACGTACATTTGGGATTTTAATGTACGGTGATACATGGGAGCCAAGATGGAGATCTTTGGGTGTGGATTAGTTGTCTTTTTTGCACCACCTTCTTCCTTCTTATTCCTGAATCTGGCTGGTTTTCTGTAATTGGGTGAAAGAAGTCTGCATTGCAGGTTTTGGGTGATCATAATTGGATTAGAAGTATAAATAATATAGATGTCAAGTGTTTATTGGATAATTGGGACTGAAATAGCCTTGAATAGACACCATTTTAGGGTCACTTTCTCGACTTGTTAGAGAGAACTCACATCTCGAGAGTTTGTGATAGATAAGGATAATACATTTCAGAGTGAGACTTCAAATACAACATCTCCTGAGTTTTATTCACCCTGACCTTGGAGCAGGAGAGAGCCAGGAACTCCAACAGAGGAGGGTGTCTGTTTTCAATGGGGAAACTCAGGAATCTAAGACTGCTAAAGTAAAAGAAGAAAAACCCCTCTTTTCCCTGAGTGCAGCCAGTTCTCCAAGCCAAGCAGGTCCCAGACGAGTGAGGAGAGACAGGATGGGGTTGGGGGATGTGGAGCAGGGTTGTCCACACTGGGTCACACCTCAAGGCACAGCTTCTCTGAGGATGCCAGACGTCCTGAGGAGAGACCCTGGATCAGTATCAGTCACTGAATGCTGTAAACACCTCTGCGCTAAAGAGAAAAATTCACTATGAAAATAGGAATGTGGATTTCTTAGAGGCTCTTTGAAATATTTCTCCATAACTCTAGGAAAAAAGACTTCCTAATGAACTGTGCCAGACCAGAGGGAAATCAAGGCACAGCCATGGTTTGTCAGGACTTGCTGGATCCTAATGAGCCCTGTGGTGCATTTGGTGTTGAGTCCTGGAACCTCAGGGCCTGAGAGGAGATTGCACAAACCTTTCCAGGAGTCAGAGTCAGAAGAAAAACCCAAAGAGTCTCAAAGCATCAATGGGTCCCACTGAAGTCCCTTCCCAACACAGGCTTCTCATGGAGTCCTTGGAGGAGAGAATTGGAGGCCAGAATTGCACAAAAGCCTCTCAAAGACTCAGTGTGGGAAAGAAAATCCTAAGTAACTTGAACACCTTGAGTATCTCAAAGCATTAATGAGCCCCACTGAGTGTTTTCACTGGCTAAGAATCCCAAGGGACTTGTTAAATTAGATAACTGGGGCCATGATTGCACAATCTTTCTCACAGAGTCAGTTTGAAAAGGGAAACATCCTTAAAAGAACTGAAGTACCTTGAAGCATTAATGAGCCCCACTGTGTTGTTCCTGACAAAGCCTCTCAAGGGACTAATTACAGCAGATAATTGGAGGCCATCATTGCACAAACCTCTCAGAAACTCCAAGGCAAAAGCCAAACCCAAAAGTCTTTTGGAAAACATGCAGTCCCTGGGAGCATTCAGGAGCCCCCCAGGGCCATTCATGACCCAGGCTCCCCAGGGACTCCTTCCAGCAGATCCTTGAGGCCACTGGCATGTGAGGGGGATGCTGAGGGCAGCACAAGGGGCTGACAGTGCCCAGCCTTGCTGGGGCTGTGCCAGGAGGCCCCAGGGCCTCAGGACAAGGTGTCTCCTCACAGCCCTTGGTGGCACAGAGGCTGCTGTGCCCCAGGGCACCACGACTTGGCTTCTCTTTGTCCCCATCTGTCATCACTGCCTCCAGCTCTCTGCTCTGGCTGGGGCCTGGGGACACTTTCTCTGTCCTGTCCCTCAGTGGAACCTGTTAAAATTTCAAGAAACTTTGGAGTTGGATTCTGACTGGGAATTCTTGAGAGGTTTCTTCAGCTCCCTTTTAGGGACTGATGCACAATGCCTGAGAGGGTCATTAAAGTCCTTGTGCTGTGTCTGTGCTGCTGAGCTGGGCCGGGCTCCTGGCACAGAGGCAGCTCCTGGCAAGGGCAGCGCTGCAGAGAGACAGCTCTGCCCAGGAGCAGCTCCTGAGCACAGCCCAGCAGGGCTGGGGCATTGCCTGCAGCCAGCCCGGGCACAGCACATGGGCACAGAGGGGTGAAACTCAGCCTGGGCTGGCAGCACAGAGCAGCACTGAGGGCTCACTAGAGGAGAAATCCTCCCAGGGTTGGGAACAGTCACTCTCTGGCTGGGGGAAGAGAAGCTGCAGCTCCTGCAGGGATCTCCTGGAGCTGGCACATGCCACAGCTTTTGGGCCCTTCCAGGAGGACTGTCCGAGGTGCTGCAGGGCAGGGATGTGGCCCTAGGGCAGGGCTGGGTGTCCCTGCTGCAGCAGCCGAGGCACAGCACAGGGCAGCTCCCTGGTGCCAGGCTCTGCTGCAGGGCTGAGCAGCTGGGGCTGCAGCCAGGGGTGCCCAGGGCTATCCTGCAGAGCAGGGTGCTGCAGCCCAGGGCGCTGCAGCCCAGGGCGCTGTGCTGGGCCAGGGACTCTGCTGCCTGCCAGGGACAGCTCTCAGCCGGCCTGGGGAGCTGCTGCCAGCGCTGGGGAGAAGCTGTGGGGGAAAGGAGCCGCCCTGAGCAGGGCAGGTGCTGCTGCTGAGAGGTGCTGAGTGGGGCAGGGCTGCTTCTAGCTCCAGACCAGCCTGGGCACAGCTCCGGAGGACACTTGCCAAAAGAAGGTAAGCCTGGGATTGCTGTAAAGGTCAGGAGATTTCCTGAGAGTGTTTCTCTTTCCTACTTGGAGAAGGATGAGAAAGTTGGGGGATGACAAAAAGACTTTTGCTTTTAATACATTTTTCATATATTCATATCTCTGTTAACTACTATGATATAGTTATAAATCTATAATCCTTAATTAACTCCATTCAACTACTATTACATAGTAGTAGATAAGTATAATCCTTCATTAAAGGTAGTATGTTTCCTACACTTTCTCTTAGATTTTAGAACAATAAGCTTCTAAATACATTCCTGAAATACTGTATAGTCTTAGTATCAGGAAGGGAACCTACAGGATGAACATTTTGGTTTTTAACCACAGGGTGATCAGTCATAAAACAAGCTGGGCAAAGAAGCCCATCGTCCTATTCCAATGGATTTACCCATGGCTGTGTAACTGGGGCAACTGAATCTCCTATTGGATGTTCCTGTAAAATATACGAATTAATCAACCTTAATAAATTCTTGCAATCTAGGGCTGGGTATGCCACTCCCCTGATATGGTCACTGTCATCGGGTGCTCTCAGGGAGGCTCTGGCATTTGCAGCAGCTGAGTCAGGCACTGCCCTTGGGATTGCTGCCAGGCAGCTGTGTGCATGGGAATGGGGTGTCCAAGCTTGCCTGTGACCTGTGGGGCTGTGGGCAAAGGAGTCCATGGGAAAGGGGAAGGAGCTGAGCCCCCTCCCTGACATTCCATCCTGGGTGCACTCGGGGATCTCCTAGCTGTGTCCTTCCAAGCTCTGAGCTGCCCTCCTGGCTGCAAATATGTGCAGAGCCTCTGGGAGTGCCCTGAGTGTCCCACAGGGAAGAGCAGAGACGCCAGAGTTGAGGAAATGCTGTTGGGTTTGCCAAGGGAGTCATGAGTGTCCTTGGCAGAAGGGGGTGCTGAGCCCTTGGCCAGAGACCTTTGGAGAGGCTGAGACATTCAGGGATCCCTCTGCTCTGGGCGGGGTCTGGTTTATTCCAGGGTGACAGGGGAGTGTGATTGTGCTCTGATTGCAGCCAAAGGTGCAAACCCAGGGCAGTTGGGAACAAGCCCATCCAGCCCCTCACCTTCCCTAAGCCACAGGGAATCCTTTGCCTCTCACATCTCTCAGTGGCAAACTCTGAGTGCAGCAGAAATGCTGGGGATTTCTGGCCTCAGAGAACCAGGAATGATGTGTGGGTAGAAAAAAGTCCCTACACCTCCTCCCTGGCATCCATGTCCTTTGGACTTTGGAGTGCAGATGCTAACAAGCCTTTCTGCATTAGGAGTGATTTCACTGACAAATCCTGAATGTCCAGCCTTGTCCCTCTGCCACATGGCCACAAACCCAGGGCAGCGGGGCAGGGGTGGCTCCAGGAGATCCCCCACGCACAGGCCTGGCTGCTCCTGGCACACTCAGACAGCACAACTGGAGCTCAGGCAGGGACCTGGGTGAAGGTTTTCCCAGAGCAGGAACAAGGGTGGGAGAGTCACAGCGGGACAATCTACAGGGAATGGCCCAGGTTTGGCTCAAAGCAGCCTCTCCTGACTTGTCACTGTCCTTTATCCATGAACAGGTCCCCTTGTGCAGCCACAGCAAATGTCCAAGAGCAGCAGCTCCATCAGCCACTTCCTCCTGCTGGCATTGGCAGACACGCGGCAGCTGCAGCTCCTGCACTTCTGCCTCTTCCTGGGCATCTCCCTGGCTGCCCTCCTGGGCAACGGCCTCATCCTCAGCGCCGCAGCCTGCGGCCACCTCCTGCACACACCCATGTTCTTCTTCCTGCTCAACCTGGCCCTCACCGACCTGGGCTCCATCTGCACCACTGTCCCCAAAGCCATGCACAGTTCCCTCTGGGGCACCAGGTACATCTCCTACTCAGGATGTGCTACACAGATCTTTTTCTTTCTGTTCTTCATCTCACCAGAGTATTTCCTCCTGACCATCATGTGCTATGACCACTACGTGTCCATCTGCAAACCCCTGCACTATGGGACCCCCCTGGGCAGCAGAGCTTGTGCCCACATGGCAGCAGCTGCCTGGGCCAGTGCCTTTCTCTATTCACTGCTGCACATGGCCAATACATTTTCCCTGCTCCTGTGGTATGGCAATGCCCTGGGCCAGTTCTGTGAAATCTCACACATCCTCAAGCTCTCCTGCTCACACTCCTACTTCAGGGAAGTTTGAGTTATTGTATTGAGTGCCTGTTTATCATTTGGTTGTTTTACGTTACTTGTTTTCTCCTATGCGCAGATCTTCAGGGTTGTGCTGAGGATCCCCTCTGAGTAGGGACAGCACAAAAACTTTTCCACCTGCCTCCCTCACCTGGCCATGGCCTCCCTCTTCCTCATCACTGGCACAATTGCCTACCTGAAACCCCCCTCCATCTCCTCCCCATCCCTAGATCTGACAGTGTCAGTTCTGTACTCAGTGGTGAGACACGACTTTAAAGAGTTAAGATTTTAGCTAAGCGTTAGAAGCAATTTATATTGATCAAGATATAAGTTAGATAAGTAAATGGTAGGTTAATGATTATTAGATGCCCAAGCTAGAGCTAACTGTTATATTATGAGCTTGTTTATAGAAAAAGTGAAGTAAGTGAAGTGTCATAAGAACAGACTGAAACCAGTAAGAACAATGGCCAGCACCTGGACTTGGTATCAATCAATCATGAAGCAGGGGACCTTGGACAGTGCCAGAGGGGGACACAGAGACCTGATGAAGACTCTCCTGACTTCATCCTTTGAGACCACTGACCCAATTCAAGACCACCAACCCAATTCAAGAGAAGGATTGCACACACGTGAAGGACTGATAGCCTCATTTTAATAGAGAGCGGGGATGGGAGGTGCTGGGGTTATGCATATGTATTGTATGTAAGATCTTGGAAAATAAATAGAGAGCAAAGAGCCTTGTTCGGGGCGGCCACGTCTTTCGGAGATGACTCCCGTGCCGCCCGCCGGTGAATAAACATACCACTTTCTAACTTTAACTAGTTAGAGGGTCTTTGTCCGTGACTATATCGGTTTTCAATGACTCAATTTGACGAGCCAGGCAGGAGAAGGTTCTGCTCAGCTGTGGGACCAGCTCGGGTGGAGGATCCCCTCAGGGCGCCCCCGGGATATTCCTGGAAGAGTGGGCTCCGCTGCCCGACCTGTTCATCCAGCAGCAGACAAGAACTCCTGACTACTAAAACTCCAGACAAAAAGGTATGTTTATACTTGAAAAATAGGTACCTTTTTGGTATAGGCGGTTAGTAAGACACTGAGACGTCTCGTGCACAACGCATGCCTAAGTTGTGACAGCTCTGCAGAGCCTGGTTTGGCTTGGTTTGCTTTGGTAACCCATGTCCCGTGGCAGGGAGTGGCAACCGGTTTTTGTTGTGCCTTGGTAATCTGTGTCCCGTGGTGGGGGTAACATGTGGCAGTAGGACAACCGGTTTTGTTGTCAGTTTGTGGTTTAAAGGTACCTTGGTCATCCATAATTCGAGCGGCTAGCCTGAGTTTTAGGATGCAAAGGGTCCCGTCGTGGGTCACAGAAAATCCTGATTGCGACTCCGTGCGTGCCGTGTGTGTGTGTGTAGTGTGCACAGATTTGTGTTTTGTGGGTTTGCGTGTCTAGGCTATGGAAGAATTATTGGTGCACCATGTGTGTTGTGTTTTGTAAGAGTTTGTGTCGTAAGTGATTTGACCTGGAAGGCGTAGGCATGGTCAGGAAAGGCTGTTGGTAAGTCGTGGGAGATGTCCCACACACAACTTGTGCCTCTGTAGTGTGCTTGCAAGCTTGATTGGTATCTGGGCAGTTGTACTTGGTTGCCAGCAGAGAAAGCTGTTAAGCTGTTGTACCGGGCCGTGGAGGGCTCGGATTGTTGTTGCTGGCAGAAGGGGATTTTGCCATTTGCTGTGCCATAGAGGGCTCAGTTTGCTAGAATCCGGGACTAGCAATTGTAAGGGCAAATCCTGATTTGTGGTTGTTACACTGGGTGAATGCATCCTGACTGTGAGAAAGATTGTGAGAGAGTTTGTTGAGACGTGCTACCAGCACGAAGCGATTGAGGAGTTTGGACCCGCGGTTCCGTTTTCAGGAGACTGAAACGGCCGGGGAAAAACGAAGCGAGTGAGGTGTATGAAAACCCTTAAAACCTCCTCCCTGCTGTGACTGTGGTGTGTGTGCTTTGGTTATTCACTGTAACTGTATTTTTGAGGCAACATCCATCTTGTGTTAAGAGTTTTAAGTGCAACACATGCTGAGGTTGAAGAGTTGATTAGCCTCAAAGAGCTGAGGTGTGAATGCTTTTGAAATAGACTGAGGACAGACAAAGGACAAGACCAGTTTGCCACGAAGTAATAGAAACCCTTGACAAGATCTTAGTTGTGATTTTAGGTATGGAGACTGTGTTTGTAGATTGTTGGAATTAAAATAAGGGTAACTTTGGTCTGAGAACTTGATCTGGCCAGATGAATAAAAGGAATTCCTTTACCTAGTGGTTTGGGCTTGACTCGTAGGAGTTTGTGAATTCAGCAAGCTGGTGGATAGACAGAGAAAATGAGAGAATATATTTAGAAGGTTTATATCAGATGTCTGTTGGGAGACCAGTGGCTCTGGATTGGGAGCAACGGGCCATGGAGAATTTAGAAAGTCAAAAAGAAGTGAATGGAATAGCTTGTATTTTTGGGAATTCTCCTGCAGCTTTTGGTGCATCTAGAGGTTGTCACTGTGCCTGGGTGCTTTTGCAGTGTAAAATTTGTGCAGGACATTACTATTGTTCTTCTGCTAAGCGGTACAGAGGATGTGCCCAGTGTAAACAACAGCTCCTTGATAAAGCTGATTTAGAGCAAAGATTTTAACACATTTAGTAAAACAATTTCTGTTTCAACTCCAGCTCCCCCTTTAACTCCAACTCCATCTTTATTTCTATTTCAACTCCGTCTTCACCTTCTATTTTATCCCCTAGTCCGACTACTCCACTTACTCCTAAATCTCTCCCACTGCCCAGCAGTGACAGTGAGGAAGAGGAGCCCTGTCCAAAGGTTCCTACAGCCTCCTGGACTCAGAAACAAACCAAAGAAGAGAACATCACGACAGGGAGGCGGTGGTTGCTCATGTTAAGAAAAGCTGAGATGGACCGGAGGATCTTACCCTAGGAGACCCTCTAGTTATAATGAAACTAGGGAACAGAGAAAAAGAAATGAAGTTTTTGATAAACACAGGGGCAACATGTTCAGTGTTAAATAAAGCTTTAATACCAATAACAGATGATTATGTTATGGTAAAAGGTGTAACTGGCCAATCTGAAAAAGCCTATTTTTGTAGGCCATTGAAATATAAACTTGGGAAACAATTGGGAATTCACAGGTTTTTATATATGCCCAAGGCTCCATCAGCACTTTTGGGCAGGGATCTATTGGAGCTATTAGAGGTAAAAAAAAAAAAAAAAAAAAAAAAAAAATAAGAGAGATTACTTTGGAGGTTGAGGACCAACAATATGTGGAATTGTTAAGCTCGATGTAGATAACTAATGAGGCTAAAGTTAAAAGTGAAGGTGAGATTTACAGGAAAATAATAGATCAGGTATTTTCTGGGGTCTGAGCTTCTAACATACCAGGAGAGCAAAGAATGCACCCTCAGAGCAAGTTAAGTCAAAAACCAACCAAACAAACAAAAAAACCCACAGAAAACAACAGACAAACAAAAACAACTAATTAGAATTAAGCAATACCCCCTGAAGAACAGTTAAGGGATTAGCCCAGTGATTGAATTTTTTTTTCCTGCTAAAAAGCCTGATGGATCCTAGCTGTTTATAGGATAACTGAGGATTTATACCCAGTGCTTCCCAACCCTTAACTTTGTTAACTTGTTTAACACCTGAACTAACATGGTTTATTGCTTTAGATTTAAAGGAAGCTTTCTTTTGCCTTCCTCTCCATGAAGCCAGCCAGAAAATTTTTGCATTTGAATAAAAAACTCAGCTCACATGGACAGTGCTTCTGCAGGAGTTAAAAAAAAAAAAAAAAAAAATTGCCCACCTTGTTTGGAGAACAACTAGCAAAAGATCTGGAATCCTGGGAAGCTCCATCAGGAAGACAGCTATTACAGTATGTGGACAACCTCCTGATAGCTACCAAAACTCAAGAGGCATGTCTGGAGTGGATGGTAAGCCTCCTAAACTTTTTGGGCCTACAGGGGTATCGCATATCCCAGAAGAAAGCCCAGATGGTGAAGACAGTTATTTATTTGGGCTATGAGGTTAGTACTGGACCAAGAACCTTAGGACAGGATCACAAGGAAGCAATATGCCAGACCCCAAAACTCCAGACAGTAAAAGAACTGAGAACTTTTCTAGGCATGACAGGGTGGTGCAGACTGTGGATTTATAACTGTGGGTTGTTTGTTAAACCTCTGTATGCCCTGATCACGGAAGGGAGCAGGGATCTCCAAAAGAAGCAATGCAAGCCTTCAACCAGCTAAAGAAGGCCCTCATGTCAGCTCCAGCCCTGGGACTTCCAGACGTGAGTAAACCATTCTTTTTGTTCTCATACGAGAAGCAGGGGATTGCCTTGGGAATACCAGCACAAAACCTGGGCCTGTGTCACAGGGCAGTCGCCTAAGCAGCTGCATGCAGCAGCTAAGGAACAGCCAGGGTGCCTCAGAGCCATTGCAGCAGTGGCAGTGAACATCCAAGAAGCACCCAAGTTCACCCTAGGCCAGAAGATGACCGTGCCAGTATCCCACACAGTGTCTGCAGACCTAAAAGTGAAAGGGGGACATTGACTCTCCCCACAGAGACTCCTGAAGAACCAAGCCATAATGACAGAACAAGATGATGTTGAGATTGTGGTAACTAACATTGTGAATCCAGCTTCCTTCCTCAGCGGGAGTATGGGAGATCCATGAGTGCCTGGAGGCCATCGAAGCCACCTGCTCCAGTTGCCTGGATCTGAAGGACACCCTGCTAGAGAATACTGAGACCTGGTCCAGCGATGGAAGCAGCTGTGTCATCAGTGAAAGGCATGCTGGGTGTGTGGTTACCATGAGCAGAGAGGTAATAGAGTCTGGACCATTACCAACCAACACCTCGGCACAGAAGGCTGAAATAACTGCCTGAACTTGGGCTTTAGAGCTGGCAAAAGGAAAGAAAGTTAATATCTACCCAGACTTAAGGTATACATTTGGGGTAGTTCATGCACTTGGAGCTGTCTGGAAAGAAAGAGGGCTGTTGAATTGACAAGAAAAAAAAAAGTATTAAACATGCATAAGAGATAATAAAACTGTTGGAGGCAGTCCAGCTACCTGAAAAGGTAGCCATCATGCATATCAAGGCACACCAAAAAGTGAGCTCTGAATTGGAGGAAGAAGACAAGCTGGCGGGCGGAAAGGCAAAAGAAACCGCTAAAGGTGAGGTAACTGTTGAAACTGTTGAGGCAGCCTTAATTCCAGATGGGCAAATTTCCATTGAAGGTAAGCCAAAGCACAGTATAAAGGACAAGAGGGGCGGGCTGTTACAGATAAAAGGAAAGGAAGACTTATATTCCCCTCTTACATGCTATAGTCATTAGTGAGAGGAACATGAAAAAACACATTGGGGAATAGATGATTTGTATAATTATTTGAAGGATAGAATCATAGGTAGAAATTTGTAAAATATAGTAATTTAGGTGACTTTCCAATGTAGCCTTTGCCTCCAAACTAATCCCAAGAATATTTTTAAGCCAAGGCTTGGGCAAATTGGGAAAAGAGGGTACTGATACCTATGAGGATTAACAGATACCTTTTCAGGGTGGCCAGAAGCTTTCCCTACCACAACTGCCAAAGTGCAAGAGGTAACCAAAGCAGTCTTATAAGAAATAATACCATGCTTTGGAGTCCCAGCCACAATGTTTTTAGATAGGAGGCCATATTTTATTTCAAAATGGTGCAGCAAATTAAGCAGCAAATTATAAAACTGGGGCTCAAACCAGAGAACTAGATAGACCAGTACATGATGTATAGCCTGGGGATTATGTATACATTAAGTCTTTTGCAGAAAAACTTTGGAACCACAGTGGGAGGGACCATTCCAAGTGCTCCTCATCATCTTTAATACAATCAAGATCAAGGAACAAAGCACCTGGATCCATCACTCACAAGTGAAGAAAGCTTGTAATTGTAATGGGTAATCAAATAGGTATAGCCTGGAAAGTTGTGGCATTTATGACCATCACTATAGCCACAGCTAATGCAGCACCACTGCATTATAACGTGAGTGGTAAATATAGGTGCCAAGGGAAAGCTTATGATTTTATCTCCTGTACGTCTCTGATTCAGATGCTAAAAATTACAAATGCAACTATGTAAGAAAACTTCATTTAACTTGTGCATTTGTAACTTTGTCAAAATGGAAGAATGTGATTTTTCCTATTAGGCACATGTTGTATCCCACCAACATATAAAGGCAAACTTGACTACTGTTCAAGAAATATTGCCTGTGCCTATAGAGATGAACTTAACTTCAGTTGCACAATTATTGAACACCATGGATTAAAGAAAAGAAGAAAAAATTAGGAAAGAAAGAGGACTTTGATGACAATGCATCATGACACAGAGACTATATGGAGGGTATTTAAAAGTTAGTAGAAGGTGCATCCCATCATTGGTGGGATGTGCTTTTGGGGTACTCACCAGCTGCAACTGGTTTGCTCAATACCTTGGTTTCTGTGATTATTGTTTTGCTTAATTTAGTTGGTATAAGTTTGATTTTGTTTGTTATAATATTTCTTTGGAATTGGAGAATGCTGAAGCAACTAGCAGATTTAACTTTAATATTAAGAGCATATAGTACAGTTTTAAAGGACCCCTACCACACAGTTTTGCTAGATGAAGAAGAATTTACATATTACCAAAAGAATTTACTAACTTTGAAGAAGGAGTGGGGAAATGAGACATGACTTTAAAGAGTTAAGATTTTAGCTAAGGGTTAGAAGCAATTTATATTGATCAAGATGTAAGTTAGATAAGTAAATGGTAGGTTAATGATTATTAGATGCCCAAGCTAGAGCTAACTGTTATATTATGAGCTTGTTTATAGAAAAAGTGGAGTAAGTGAAGCGTCATAGGAACAGACTGAAACCAGTAAGAACAATGGCCAGCACCTGGACTTGGTATCAATCAATCATGAAGCAGGGGACCTTGGACAGTGCCAGAGGGTCACAGAGACCTGATGAAGACTCTCCTGACTTCATCCTTTGAGACCACTGACCCAATTCAAGACCACCAACCCAATTCAAGAGAAGGATTGCACACACGTGAAGGACTGATAGCCTCATTTTAATACAGAGCAGGGATGGGAGGTGCTGGGGTTATGCATATGTATTGTATGTAAGGTCTTGGAAAATAAATAGAGAGCAAAGAGCCTTGTTAGGGGCGGCCACGCCTTTCGGAGATTACTCCTGTGCCGCCTGCCAGTGAATAAACATATCACTTTCTAACTTTAATTAGTTAGAGGATCTTTGCCCGTGACGATATTGGTTTTCAATGACTCAGATATGCAGACAAAAGTGAGAGAAGATTTAGAAGACACACCCCTTCCATATGGGAGAGTATTGTTCACAGATGGGTCATCCCGAGTAGTGGAAGGGAAAAGAACATCCAGATACTCTGTGATTGAGGGAGAGAAAATGGAAGTCTTAGAAAAGGGAAAGTTACCAAGTAATTGGTCAGCGCAGTGCTGTGAAATATATGCACTAAAGAGAGGGCTAGACTTACTTGAAGATGACCGAGGGACCATTTACACAGACTCTAGATATGCCTTTGGTATCGTGCACACATTTGAGAAAATTTGGGAAGGACGGGGATATTTAAATTCAAAAGGGAAAAACTTAATACACACAGAATTAATAAAATCAGTGTTAAAATCTTTACAAAAACCAGTAGAAATTGCAGTAGTTCACATAAAAGGACATCAAAAGGGAGATATGCCCGAGATAAGGGGAAACCAGTTAGCTGATAAAACAGCCAGAGAAGCAGCTTTAGAACCAGGAGAACCAGTAAAAATCCTCAAATTAGAGAAAATGCCAAAAAAAGAAGAAGAAAGGATAGAGCAGGTATTCAGTAAAAAAGAGCAGAAAGCAATAAAAGGATTAGGATTACACCAGGGGGAACACAAAGTGTGGTTAACAGCTGACGGACGGAAATTCTTAAATAAAGCCCTAGCCAGAAAAATACTTACAGAAATACATAATTTAACCCACTGGGGAACCCAGGAGTTATGTGACCATTTCCTAAGGGAAAACCTATGTATTGGAGTACACGAATTAGCAAAAGCAGTTACTCAGGGATGTATAATATGTCAGAAAATAAATCAAAAAGTTATGAGAAAAACTGAGCCTGGAGGGAGGGAGTTAGCCTTAAGGCCCTTCCAGAACGTGCAAATTGATTTTACTGAGATGCCTCCTGTTCAAGGGTACAAACACTTGTTAGTGATCATAGATCACCTTACCCATTGGGTAGAGGCATTTCCTACAAAAAGGGAAACAGCAGAAGTAGTAACAAAAATCATATTAGAAGATATCCTCCCTCGGTATGGGCTGATAAATAATATTGATTCAGACAGAGGGCCACATTTCACAGCACAAATTCTACAACAGGTAACACAAGCCTTAGGGATAAAATGGAGGTTACACACTCCATGGCATCCCCAAAGCTCAGGCAGAGTAGAAAGGATGAACAAAACTATTAAAAATGTACTGACTAAACTAATAGCAGAAACTCAACTAAATTGGCTTAAATGCTTACCCCTAGCATTACTACGAATCAGAACACAGCCACGAGCAGATCTAGGAGTGTCACCATATGAAATGTTATTTGGGCTTCCCTTTTTGTTATCTCCTTATAGTTCTAAAGACTACCTGGAAGGAGAGGAAATCACTAGAAAATATCTAAAAACCATTGGACAAACCTTAGAAAATCTCAGAAAGAAAGGCTATCTTCCTCAAACTTCCCCTTTGGATGCAAATGTGCATAATATCAATCCTGGAGACTGGGTATTGATCAAAACGTGGACTAATACCCCGCTGACCCCGAAGTTTGAAGGTCCCTACCAAGTACTGTTAACAACTCACGCAGCAGTGCGCACTAAAGAAAAAGGATGGACCCACATCACCAGAGTTAAAGGGCCAGTCCCCCCTCCTGGAGAGAACCCGAGTTCAGCACCCTCACCGGATGAAACCGAGTGGACAGTAACACCACACCCGAAAGACTTGAAATTAACCTTTAAAAAGAAATAAGAGATAACAGAGACTGTGAAAATCTTTTGTTTCAGTTGCCTCTCCCATATTCAACGAACTCAAAAAAAAAAAAAAAAGGGGGGGGGAGGGGGCACAATAAGGGTTAATTTCTGTAAACCTAAGTCAGTTTTTGTAATTAGCAATTTTAGATATGTTTAAGTAATAGATATATCAAAAAGGGGTATAAGTTCGTTTTTGTATTAATTTTACATATAGTTTAAGTCTTTTTTTTTATAAGAAAGAATTTAAGTAAGTTTAAAGGGGTTTTTTTAATGATAATTTTTAAATTGTAAGTTTTATGAATAGCAATTTAAATAAGTTTAAGTAATAGAAAAAAAAGAATCAGGGTTTTTTATTAAGTTTAAATACTGTTTAGGTTTTATAAATAGTGATTTAAATAAGTTTAAGATTTTTTTCTTTGTTAATTTTAAAAGTTGTTAAGTTCTATAAGTAGCAGTTTGAACAAATTTAAGTAATAGAAAAATTAAAAGAGTGTAAAGCTTTTTTTAAGAAAAAAAAAAAAAAGTAAATCTCCTACAGAACATTCTCTAAGGGCAACTAAATTAATAGGGAAGGGAAGTAGAAGCATGTAAGTGGGTTCTGTAGGAGACCTCTCCACTCCAAGAGGCAAGGCCGGGTGGAGCAAGAGATCCAGGAAGGATGGCCCATACCGGACTCTTGGGAGGGATCGTACTGGTGATGTTCATAAAGCACACCTATGAAACAAAAGCCTGTGCTAACTGCTACCATCCAGTGTACGATGGAGAGGATCTCAGATCCTTATTCAGGGTCCATACTAACGTGAACCCAAACTGCTTTGACCACTCCCAGTTGAATACTTGCCAAGAGGATGGAAAAGTTTATTGGACCACAAAAAAACACAGCTAGTTATGCACAGCGCCTGTTTAGGGAATGTCCTATAGGAGATACTGGGTTTATGATAATTTGCTCAATCACCAGGTTAATGTTTTTACCTTGTCTAATCCCATGTCTAATTCGAACGATTACCTCCACCGTTCAAGCCAGCTTCCAGATCCCTAAAGCAACCAGTCAAACACAGACCAAAATGATGGTAATAGAGAGTCAAGAACCCGAACATGAGAATGCCAAAGAAATATATGAAAAGTTCCAAAAATGTAGAAAAATCTATTTTCAAGAAGAGGAGGTAACAAATTGATGCGAGCTAAAGCTCGATCAAAGAAATAGAGGGGGGAGTTGTTATAAATAAATTCTATTCAAATAATCTATGTTTTAGTTACTTAATTGTTAAGTAATTCCATTAAGATTGTTAATGCTAGCTTCTATATAAAGAATTTGCCTTATTCCTGTTTTAATACTGTTTTATTACCTTATTTACTTGTTTGTTAATTAAGAATTCACCTTATTACCTGTATCTCTGCTCCCATTCGCCAGATAGTGTCTGAATATGCAAATAAAAAGAACACTGGAATTCTGGGAACAACTCAAGAACAAGAGACTCTGAAAAGCAGGGAACCAAAGTAAAATCCAGGACTGTAGTTGCATTTTAGACTAGTGCAAGAAATACGGGGGTCCGCCGAAGCAGCTTTATTTAGTCGCCATGACCTGAGAAGGAGTCCCCCATCGCTGGACGACCCCTGATCAGCGACGCGAAACGGACTCCCCGGCAAGGGGAAAAAGCCCGTGAGGGGGGGTGGGAGTCCCCAGCTTTGCTGTGAAGCGAAGCTGTGTGTACCTCCTCCTCCACGTTGCCAAGGGAGCAAGCAAGCTCTCCCCCAAGGCCAAGCTTGATAATAAAGAAACATACAAAACCAGCAAGTCTCTGACTCTCTATTATATTTTTTCCAGAACAAGAACCACACTGGGAACAGCTGGGACCATGATGGGGACAACTTGGAGTGAGTGGAACATGCTGAGAGGGTCTGGGACTATTCTAGGCACACCTGGGATCACTGGGGGGGGAACCGGAAACAACTAGAACTATTCTGGTAGCAACTGGGATCACAGAGGGAGCAGCTGGGTCCATGCTGGGTGAAACTGGGATCACACTAAGGGGGGGTGGAATCCTACTGGGGTTGACTGGGAGCATGCTGGGTGTGACTGGGATATACTGGGAGAGACTGGGAGCCATGAGAATCATACTGGAGGCTACTGGGGTCATACTGGTATTGACAGGGAGCAACTGGAATCACACAGGGGGGCACTAGCATCATACTGGGAGTGACTGGGACCATACTGGAATTAGACTGTTATTGACCGGGATCATACTGGGAGTGGCTACAATCATTCTGGGATTATAGTGGTTGTGATTGGACCCTGACAGGGGGTTACTAGGAGCTACCAGACCTGTACTGAAAGACTACTGAAAGTGCTCACACTGGGAGAAACTGGGAATGACAGGATGCATGCTGATGACAACTGGGATGTACTGGCAGTGACTGGGATAAAACTAGGGGAAACTGAACCATGCTGAGGTAACTTGGAGTGCCTGGCAATGACTGCGAGAATGTTCAGGGCAACTGGGATCATACTGGGACTGCCTGAGCCCATGCAGGTGGTGACTAGGAACCACACTGGGAGCCACTGGGAATGTGCTGAGGAGAACTGGGAGCACACTGAGGGGCATCTGGGGACAATTGTGAGTGACTGGCATCATACTGGACTCATACTGGGATCGTACCGGGAGTGACTGGGACTACGCTAGGGGCAACTGGGAGAACTGGGAACACACTGAATCAAAGTGGGAGCAAGTGGGAGCAACTGGGACCATGCTGGTGGTAAATTGCATCATAATAGGGAATGACTGGGCTCATGCTGGGAATGCTGGGGAAACTGGCATCACATGGGGGGAGCAACTGGGCTCATACTGGGAGCAGCCACTTCCAGCATCTGGACCCCCGAACCCCTTTTCTGGCCATCCGGCCCCTCCAGCCCCAGCGCCCCCGCCGGGGTCCCGCCAATCCCAGGGGTCCCCCCCTCTCGGGTCCCCGCTTTGGGGCTCTGGGGCTCTCCTCTCCTCGCAGTCCCGCTCAGGGAAGCCGCGGCACTCCCAGGGCTCCCCAAACCCGGTGTCCCCCCGCCTGTCCCGCCGGTCCCGCGCTCCCCACGTGGCCCCGGCAGAGCTCGGAGGGCCCGGCCCGGGAAGCCCAACCCCCACCGCGGGGGGACCTGCATCCCCCCACCCCCCAACGGGGCTCTGCCACCACCGGGATGTTATAAATAAATTCTATTCAAGTAATCTATGTTTTAGTTACTTAATTGTTAAGTAATTCCATTAAGATTGTTAATGCTATTTCTGTATAAAGAATTTGCCTTATTCCTGTTTTAATACTGATTTATCACCTTATTTACTTGTTTGTTAATTAAGAATTCACCTTATTACCTGTATCTCTGCTCCCATTTGCCGGATAGTGTCTGAATATGCAAATAAAAAGAACACTGGAATTCTGGGAACAACCCAAGAACAAGAGACTCTAAAAAGCAGGGAACCAAAGTAAAATCCAGGACTGTAGTCGCATTTTAGACTAGTGCAAGAAGTACGGGTGTCCGCCGAAGCAGCTTTATTTAGTCACTGTGACCTGAGAAGGAGTCCCCCATCGCTGGACGACCCCTGATCAGCGACGCGAAACGGACTCCCCAGCAAGGGGAAAAGCCCGTGAGGGGGGGTGGGAGTCCCCAGCTTTGCTGTGAAGCGAAGCTGTGTGTACCTCCTCCTCCACGTTGCCAAGGGAGCAAGCAAGCTCTCCCCTAAGGCCAAGCTTGATAATAAAGAAACATACAAAAACAGCAAGTCTCTGACTCTCTTTTTTTTCCAGAACAATTTTTGGGGGCTCGTCCACAGGATCTGGCCACGCCTGAAGAGGGACTGAGGACGGGACGGCCGCTCGCCCTTCGGACCTCCGGGACAGCTGGCGAAGCGGGAGCAGCCTGGGACCGGCAACGAGGAGGAGCGCCGGAGGGTGAGCATTCCGGCGGCGGGTAAAGGAGACGTGCGAGTGGGAGTGTGAGAGAGTCGGGGGCCGGCAGCTCGGACCCCCGGAACTGAGTGTGGACCCCTCGGTACTGCGGTTTCGGAACTCCTGCGAGGGGGCCGTCCAGGAAAAGGGGGAAGCGAGAGAATAATGAGTGAGGCGTCTCCTTAGGGGCAGAAAGACCCCCCCCCGGGCGTGCAGGGGAAAAAAGAGTGTGAGTGGCACGCATTAGGGGCAGAAAGACCCCCTCCTGGGCGTGCAGGGGAAAACAGAGTGTGAGTGGCATGCATTAGGGGCAGGTCCCCACCCTTAAAGGCTAGAGTAGCCTAGGAGGGTTTAGAGTCCCTGGAGGGGCGGGAAAACCGTACCAGGGTTGACAGGGTGTCCCCAGACACTGCGGGTGCCGAGAGCTCATGAGAGTCCCTGCTTCCCAGGACTGAGCCAGACGCACCGGAGAGGATGTGCTGCCGCGGTCTCAGGGAGGAGGCCGTAAACCCATAGCCCAAGGACATCGGGGTGGGGAGTCAGCTTGGAGGCAAGGCGGGCATCCTGCACACACACACTCATCCCTCTTGCTGAGGCTGCTTCACTGGGGAGAAGTAGTCAAGCCAGTCCTGGTGGAAGGCAAAGGGGTCGGGCCCTGCTGGGGTTGATCCTTGGAAACAAGGAAGGGATACCCCCCAGGTAACCCGTGCGGAGTCTTGACCTCTTACCTCCGTTTCAAAAAGTGAAGAGGGGGACAGTGCTAGTGACAGGGCAGTCTAGTCCGGGGTTCGGACTGAAGGTGTCCGGCCTGGCGGGGGCTAAGGCGTGGGAAGGCCCTGAGGCCCGGAAGGGGATGCCAGTACTAGGGACCCTGTCGTGCGCCGCAAAGCGTGTCCAGAGTCTCAGGGGTGAGGCAAGGCGCGGGGGTACATAGGGGGTGAGGTCATTAGGACTCACCTCAAAGGGGTCAGAAGAGAGTCTGAGCCCCTGGTGTAAGTAAAGTGTGAGCGTCCAAGAAAGTGAGGAAGGTTAGAGAAAGTGAGTAGAAAGAGAGAGGGTTAGTTCCCTGAATGAAAGCAAAAGTGTAAGAAAGAGTAGAAAAGCATAAAGTTTAGGAGTTTTATGTTGAAGTGTTCAAGAATTAAGTCAGGAGATTTGAAGTAAAGGGAGAAAAGCTGAAGAATTTTTTTTGCTTGAAAAAACCTGTGTTGCCAGTCAGTAGAAGGCACCTTTGAAATTTTTTTTCAGTTTAAAGAAAATGGGACAATGTACTAGTAAGAAAAAGAAATCCCAAAAGGAGAATAACAAAGTACAGAGTATTCCACCCGGTAGTCCCTTAGAACAACTTTTAGCTAAATGGGATTCTTTAGAGGCCACAAAAGGACTAGATCAGGTTAAAATGGTGTTTTATTGCACAGAAGTCTGGCCAAAATTAAAATTACCAGGAGAGTGGCCATGGTTTGGAACACATGATGAGTGGATGTGCTATCAGTTAAACCACTACCTAAGAACTCAGGAAGATCCAGACGTAAACCAGTTAGCTTATGCTGCTTGTTGGCAAAAGAGAGCCACGAGTAAAGAGAATATAAAAGTCTGCAAATTAAAAGAAAAAGAAAAGTGTGAAAGAAAAGAACAGAAAGAGGAAAGAACAGAAACTAATCAAAGATGGGACCCTTTAAACCATTTACCCCCTCCAATTTACCCAGAGGTGCCCCAAGTCCCTCAAAATCCTGTCCCAGTTCCCCTACTAACTTCCCCGAGTCAAACTCCAACTCCTTCAGAACCCTCTCCTCCTCTTCCCCCAGTGATTCCATCATCACCCCTCCTTAACAGCTCTCCTCCCCAGTCCTTATTATCTTCTCCCCCTTCTCTCCCAACAGCCTCTTTGCCACCTTCTTCCAATAGTCAAAGTTCTTTAGCCCCAGTTATAACCCCTTCAGTTTCCCAAAACACAACCTCTTCCCTAGCCCCCCTTCCTCCCACAGTACCATCCTCTGTTTCTCCCCCTACAGATTTTACTACCTCCCCCTCACCTACAGTAATTCCCCTGCCACCCCCTAATTGGGAGTTAACCAAAACCCCTACAGACTCCTGTGAGTCATCCTGTTCTCCTGGAATTCCCCAGGAATTCCTAACTCAGCCAGTGTTATCAGTTAATAATGTAAGTGAAGGACCCTATTGTAACACAAGGTCAAAAGCCTTAAAGCCAGAAAAACTTTTTCCCCTCAGGGAAGTGCCTATGGGAGGAGTAATTGGAGGAGTGGGATTTGTAAATGCCCCATTAACAGCCTCTGAGGTAAGAGGATTTAAGAAAGAGCTAGGAAATTTAGTTGAAGATCCCATAGGTATTGCCACACAGGTAGACCAATTCCTTGGGCCCAATGTTTATACATGGGGAGAGTTAAATTCTATATTAAACATCTTGTTCTCCCCTGAGGAAATACGAATGATTAGAACAGCAAGTATCAGAATCTGGGAAAGGGAAAATAGCTTGGGGCCACCTGGAGATCATAAATTACCGATAACTGACCCAGGGTGGGACCCAAATCGAGAAGAAGAAAGACAAAATATGAGAGACTATAGGTCCTTGATAGTAAGAGGTATAAGAGAATCTGTCCCCAGAGGGAAATAATACTAAATTAGCTTTTGATGGGTCCCAAGAAAAAGATGAGACTCCTGCCACTTGGCTAAATCGATTAAAAAGAAATTTTCAATTATATTCAAGCATAGACCCTGATAGTCCTGAGGGACAAGTAATTCTAAAAGTGCAGTTTGTAACAAAGTCATGGCCAGATATACAGAGAAAATTAGAAAAAATTGAAGATTGGCAGGAGGAAAGTATTAATGAATTATTAAAAGAAGCCTTAAGAGTTTACCTGAGGAGAGAAGAAGAAAAAGCTAAAGCCAAGGCTCGCATTATGGTAGCTGTAGCCAGAGAAAGTACTGGAGTAGCAGAAAACCAGAGAAACTCCTCCTTGAAATCTAGTGAGGGAGGACCAAGACCCTCATTTAAAGAACCAAAGTCACCCATAGTACCACCGTGGGTAAATTTGAAAAGAAGTAACCCAGAAGAGAATAGAACTTGTTATTATTGTGGTGAAATAGGGCATTTAAAAAGGGATTGTAAGAAATTATCACTTGATGAAGCTATTGCAAGGGAGCAAGATGCCCTGGAGAGGGTGCTGAAAGGGGAGGATTAGGGGTGTCAGAGGCTCTATAAAATAGGGGACCCAATAGAACAACAAGATGAGCCTCTAGTAAACTTTGATGTGGGGCCCCAAAGTGAAGAATATGAATTCTTAGTAGACACAGGAGCTGATAAGTCGAGTTTAAGGAAATTACCAACAGGGGTGACAATCGGGACAAAAACTTGTGAAGTGTTAGGGGCTGAAGGGAGGCCCTTTCGAGCATTAATAGTTGAAGGAGTAGAGATTAAAGGGAACTCAAAGCACTGTGTAGCTGATTTTCTTTATTTACCACATACAGAAACCAATTTACTAGGCAGAGACTTACAAGTGCAGCTCGGGGTAGGAGTTATCCCAAAAGATGGAAAAATGGTTGTGCATATCATGAAACTGACCCAAGGGGATATACAAGAGATAAATCCAGAAGTGTGGGCTACAGAGGGAAAATATGGGTGTTTAGATATCCCTCCCATTAAGATAGAAATGCAAAAAGATACCCCCGCCATCAGAGTTAAGCAATACCCAATGTCACCAGAAGGAAAGAAAGGGCTAGCTTCAGTAATTGAGCATCTTTTAAAAGAAAGTATCTTAGAACCGTGTATGTCCCCTCATAACACCCCTATATTAGCCATAAAGAAAGATGAGGGAAAGTTTAGATTAGTCCAGGATTTGAGAGAAATAAATAAAAGAACTATTGCTCGACACCCAGTAGTACCTAACCCCTATACCTTGCTGAGTAAAATTCCAAGAGAGCATACCTGGTTCACAGTGATAGACTTAAAGGATGCTTTTTGGGCATGTCCCCTAGCAGAAGAGTGTAGGGATTGGTTCGCCTTTGAATGGGAACATCCAGACAGGGGAAGGAAACAACAGCTAAGGTGGACCCGGTTACCACAGGGGTATACGGAATCGCCAAATATCTTTGGACAGGCCCTAGAAACATTATTAGAACAGTTTAGTCCCAAAGAAGGAGTTCAAATTTTGCAATACGAGGATGATTTATTAATATCAGGGGAGATAGAGAAAGAAGTTAAAGATGTAAGTATACAACTTCTAAATTTTCTTGGAGAAAAGGGGTTAAAAGTATCTCAAAGTAAACTACAGTTTGTAGAAAATGAAGTCACTTATTTAGGACACATAATCGGAAAGGGGAGTAAAAGGTTAAGCCCTGCAAGAATTTCAGGAATAGTGTCTATATCACCTCCAAAAACTAAGAGAGACATAAGGAAACTTCTAGGCCTGTTGGGATACTGCAAGCACTGGATAGATAAGTACACTCAAGGGGTCAAATTTCTTTCTGATAAATTAATAGACCAGGAACCAATGAATTAGACAGAAAGTGACGAGAAGCAGCTGCAGGATCTAAAAGAGAAATTATCCTCAGCACCAGTTTTAAGCTTACCAGATCTCAAAAAGGAGTTTGATTTATTTGTAAACACTGAGGAAGGGATAGCATACGGAGTTTTAACCCAAGAATGGGGAGGATACTGAAAACCTGTAGCATTTTTATCAAAACTGTTAGATCCGGTTGCTAGGGGATGGCCGGCTTGTCTCCAAGCAGTTGCAGCTGCAGCTATTTTAATAGAAGAAGCTCAAAAGTTAACATTACAGGGAAAGATAAAGATACATTTGAAAACAATCTTAAGTCAAAGAGCTCAAAAGTGGCTCACACATTCTAGAATCCTAAAATATGAAATTATACTGATAAATTCAGATAACCTAGAACTAACAACATCAAAAAGCTTAAATCCAGCCCAATTTCTCTCTGGTGAGCCCACTGAAGAAATAGAAAACCATTGCCTAGAACTCATTGATATGCAAACAAAAGTAAGAGAAGATTTAGAGGATACACCCCTTCCATATAGGAGAGTGTTGTTCACAGATGGGTCATCTCGAGTGGTAGAAGGGAAAAGAATATCAGGATACTCTGTAATTAAGGGAGAGAAAATGGAAGTCTTAGAAAAGGGAAAGTTACCAAGTAATTGGTCAGCGCAGTGCTGTGAAATATATGCACTAAAGAGAGGGCAAAACTTACTTGAAGATGACCGAGGGACCATTTACACAGACTCTAGATATGCCTTTGGTATCGTGCACACATTTGGGAAAATTTGGGAAGGACGGGGATATTTAAATTCAAAAGGGAAAAACTTAATACACACAGAATTAATATTGTCAGTGTTAAAATCTTCACAAAAACCCGTAGAAATTGCAGTAGTTCACATAAAAGGACATCAAAAGGGAGATATGCCCGAGATAAGGGGAAACCAGTTAGCTGATAAAACAGCCAGAGAAGCAGCTTTAGAACCAGGAGAACCAGTAAAAATCCTTAAATTTGAGAAAATACCAAGAAAAGAAGGGATAGAGCAAGTGTTTAGTGAAAAAGAGCAGAAAGCAATAAAAGAATTAGGATTACACCAGGGGGAACACAAAGTGTGGTTAACAGCTGACGGACGGAAATTCTTAAATAAAGCCCTAGCCAGAAAAATACTTACAGAAATACATAATTTAACCCACTGGGGAACCCAGGAGTTATGTGACCATTTCCTAAGGGAAAACCTATGTATTGGAGTACACGAATTAGCAAAAGCAGTTACTCAGGGATGTATAATATGTCAGAAAATAAATCAAAAAGTTATGAGAAAAACTGAGCCTGGAGGGAGGGAGTTAGCCTTAAGGCCCTTCAGAACGTGCAAATTGATTTTACTGAGATGCCCCCTGTTCAAGGGTACAAACACTTGTTAGTGATCATAGATCACCTTACCCATTGGGTAGAAGCATTCCCTACAAAAAGGGAAACAGCAGAAGTAGTAACAAAAATCATATTAGAAGATATCCTCCCTCGGTATGGGCTGATAAATAATATTGATTCAGACAGAGGGCCACATTTCACAGCACAAATTCTACAACAGGTAACACAAGCCTTAGGGATAAAATGGAGGTTACACACCCCGTGGCATCCCCAAAGCTCAGGCAGAGTAGAAAGGATGAATAAAACCATTAAAAATGTACTGACTAAACTAATAGCAGAAACTCAACTAAATTGGCTTAAATGCTTACCCCTAGCATTACTACGAATCAGAACACAGCCACGAGCAGATCTAGGAGTGTCACCATATGAAATGTTATTTGGGCTTCCCTTTTTGTTATCTCCTTATAGTTCTAAAGACTACCTGGAAGGAGAGGAAATCACTAGAAAATATCTAAAAACCATTGGACAAACCTTAGAAAATCTCAGAAAGAAAGGCTATCTTCCTCAAACTTCCCCTTTGGATGCAAATGTGCATAATATCAATCCTGGAGACTGGGTATTGATCAAAACGTGGACTAATACCCCGCTGACCCCGAAGTTTGAAGGTCCCTACCAAGTACTGTTAACAACTCACACAGCAGTGCACACTAAGGAAGAAGGATGGACCCACATCACCAGAGTTAAAGGGCCAGTCCCCCCTCCTGGAGAGAACCCGAGTTCAGCACCCTCACCGGATGAAACCGAGTGGACAGTAACACCACACCCGAAAGACTTGAAATTAACCTTTAAAAAGAAATAAGAGATAACAGAGACTGTGAAAACCTTTTGTTTCAGTTGCCTCTCCCATAATCAACGAACTCAAAAAGGGGTGGTGGGGAGCACAATAAGGGTTAATTTCTGTAAACCTAAGTCAGTTTTTGTAATTAGCAATTTTAGATATATTTAAGTAATAGATATATTAAAAAGGGTATAAGTTGGTTTGGGTTTTTTTTGTATTAATTTTACATATAGTTTAAGTCTTTTTTATAAGTAAGAATTTAAGTAAGTTTAAGGGGGTTTTTTTAATGATAATTTTTAAATTGTAAGTTTTATGAATAGCAACTTAAATAAGTTTAAGTAATCAAAAAAAAAAGTATAAGGGGTTTTTTTATTAAGTTTAAATATTGTTTAGGTTTTATAAATAGTGATTTAAATGAATTTAAGATTTTTATATGTTAATTTTAAAAGTTGTTAAGTTCTACAAGTAGCAGTTTGAACAAATTTAAGTAATAGAAAAATTAAAAGAGTGTAAAGTTTTTTTTAAGAAAAAAAAAAAGAGTAAATCTCCTACAGAACATTCTCTAAGGGCAACTAAATTAATAGGGAAGGGAAGTGGAAGCATGTAAGTGGGTTCTGTAGGAGACCTCTCCACTCCAAAAGGCAAGGCCGGATGGAGCAAGAAATCCAGGAAGGATGGCCCATACCGGACTCTTGGGAGGGATCGTACTGGTGATGTTCATAAAGCACACCTACGAAACAAAAGCCTGTGCTAACTGCTACCATCCAGTGTACGATGGAGAGGATCTCAGATCCTTATTCAGGGTCCATACTAATGTGAACCCAAACTGCTTTGACCATTCCCAGTTAAATACTTGCCAAGAGGATGGAAAAGTTTATTGGACCACAAAAAACACAGCTAGTTATGCACAGCACCTATTTGGGGAATGTCCTATAGGAGACACTTGGTTATGCTTTGAAGCAGATCACAAAGGATTGAGAGATATAATAAAAGAAAAAGTGCTGACAACAAAATTTGAAAAAGGCCTCGATATCCCATCAGGAAAAAACCTGTTCATTGACTTAATAGAAAGGATCAGTCGAGAATTAAATTTAACTGAGTGCTGGATATGTGGAGGTACACAAATGTCTGAAATATGGCCCTGGGAAGGAATTAGCTTAAGCCCTCTAGAAATTCTAAAATGGAAACAGACGGAACAGAATACACAAAGTCTAAGAACAAGGGGAAGAGAGAAGTGGGATCTCAAATCTAAAATCATTGGGGAAGAATGTATCATGAGGACAGGAACCAGGTACCAAACCCGTGTAGGAAAATTAATGTGTAAAAGGTATATAATAGTGATAAACTTAAGTGCTAAATGGGTTCCCAAAGGGCCTAACAAGTATTGGTCAACTGAGAACAAGGAAAAATGTATCTATAATGAGAGGTATGAATTATATGAATGTATTGACAAAGCTATAAATCCTTTTTGGGGGATAAAAGAACTGTCTCGGTTTTGGCAACAACCTTTTGAAACTAGGGAAGATTACTGGGAAGCTCTGTCTCGGTTTGAAAAAGACAGGTGTCTGCTAAGGAGAGGCAGGCCTCTCCAGGAAAATGAGGAATTTAAATCCTTCCCTCCGTGTTATTATAATTTGGAAGATTAAAAGAAAAACTTTTCGGTCAGAGCTATGGGGAAAAGGAATAACAGTCCTTTACTAGTAAATATAACAGGACAGACAAACAACAACAGCAATTATAATAACAGTAAAACAGAACCAAAGAACCCCGAGGGCAAACGGTGGAAAGCTCCGGCGCTGGTGGCTGGAAGCTGGAAGCGGTGGATTTGTCCTCAGCAGGCAGGGGGTGCCCCGGCAGGCAAGGTGGGCAGTGCCGAAGAACCCGCAGCGGCTGTACCAGGGTTGACCCAAAATCCAGCAGGAGAGCGAAGAAACTCCGAATTCTTGGGCACTCTAACAGATGGTAGAATTCCCAGGACCAAACTCTTCCGGTAGCCGTGGACTCCAGGCAGCCAGCCGTCGCCCGATCCGTGCTCCCCGGAAGACTGAGAGCAGTGAGCCCACACCTCAGCTCTCCCCGGGAGCCTCCTCCCTCCCCCAAAACCAAGTGATCAACTTCTTTTGTCAGGTTAAGCACTGCTTAACTATCCCTACTTAAAAATCTAGCAACTCATGGGGGGGAAAAATTCTACAGGAGAACTTAACCCTCAACAAGCTCCAAATCACCTGTTCTGGATCTGTGGGGATACTGCTTATACAAAATTGCCTGGGGATTGGTCGGGAAGCTGTACAATAGGGATCATAAAGCCAGCTTTCTTCCTATTACCCAAGAGATTAGGAGCACACCTAGGAGTCCCAGTATATGACAATCTGGGAAAAGTCGAACGAAAGAAAAGAGATACTCTAACAATTGGTGGAGACCAAAAATGGAAAGGAAAAATATGGACCCCTGAAGAGATCATTAAAACCTATGGACCAGTTACGCAGGCATAGGACAGGTCCTGGGGGTATCGCACTCCAATCTACATGTTAAATAGGATCATTAGGCTCCAGGCTGTCCTAGAAATGGTATCTAACAGAACAGCTCTCGCATTAGACCACATCACTGACCAACTAACACAAACAAGAGCTGTAATATACTAAATATAGCTTGCTGTAGACTACCTTTTAGCAGATGAAGGAGGAATCTGTGGTAAGTTTAATTCGTCTGAATGTTGTTTAGAAATTGATGATAAAAGCACAGTAATTAAAAACATCTCAAAAGAAATCCGAAAGCTAGCCTATGTGGGAAATCAAGAGTGGACTCCTCTAATGGACACCAACTGGTGGAATAGTTTTTGGTCATTTAGGGGAGATTGGTGGAAAAAAGCTGGGTTTATGATAATTTGCTCAATCACCGGGTTAATGTTTTTACCTTGCCTAATCCCATGTCTAATTCGAACAATTACCTCCACAGTCCAAGCCAGTATCCAGATCCCTAAAGCAACCAGTCAAAAACAGACCAAAATGATGGTAATAGAGAGTCAAGAACCCGAACATGAGAATGCCAAAGAAATATATGAAAAGTTCCAAAAATGTAGAAAAATTTACTTCCAAGAAGAAGAGGTAACAAATTGATGCAAGCTAAAGCTCGATCAAAGAAATAGAGGGGAGAGTTGTTATAAATGAATTCTATTCAAGTAATCTATGTTTTAGTTACTTAATTGTTAAGTAATTCAATTAAGATTGTTAATGCTATTTCTGTATAAAGAATTTGCCTTATTCCTGTTTTAATACTGATTTATCACCTTATTTACTTGTTTGTTAATTAAGAATTCACCTTATTACCTGTATCTCTGCTCCCATTTGCCGGATAGTGTCTGAATATGCAAATAAAAAGAACACTGGAATTCTGGGAACAACTCAAGAACAAGAGACTCTAAAAAGCAGGGAACCAAAGTAAAATCCAGGACTGTAGTCGCACTTTAGACTAGTGCAAGAAGTACGGGTGTCCGCCGAAGCAGCTTTATTTAGTCGCTGTGACCTGAGAAGGAGTCCCCCATCGCTGGACGACCCCTGATCAGTGACGCGAAACGGACTCCCCGGCAAGGGGAAAAGCCCGTGAGGGGGGGTGGGAGTCCCCAGCTTTGCTGTGAAGCGAAGCTGTGTGTACCTCCTCCTCCACGTTGCCAAGGGAGCAAGCAAGCTCTCCCCCAAGGCCAAGCTTGATAATAAAGAAACATACAAAACAGCAAGTCTCTGACTCTCTTATTTTTTTTCCAGAACAGGGACACCCCAAAAACACCTCCCGAGGAGCCCCGATGTCCCCCCGAGGGGCATCTGCGGCTCAGCTTTGGAGGCCTGCAAGCTCCAAACATCCCCCCAAAAAAACCCCAAACCCAGGGACTCCCGGGATATTTGGGGTGAGCTCCCCCTCCCCGGGCACCTGCGGATCCAGGTGGGATCCCAGCACTACAAGGGTGTTTTTTTCCTCCCCATTTTAATTTTGGGGTTTTCTCTACCATCACGGCTTTAAGCCCTCCCACCCCCCTCCTTTTCGTATCCCACAATTATTCGCCTTAAAAAGGCAACACCACGTCCCTTCGTTCCTGCAGCGGCGCCCAGAAATAGCCCTGGCACATTCAAAGAACTCCCCAAGACCGCAGAACCCCATACAGACCCCCAAAGCCTCTCGGGACATCAAAATTCCCACAGGACCTCCCAAAATTCCCCAGACCCCCTGGAAAAGGTTTATACCCGGCAAGCGGCCCCCATCTTTGTCACCGGCAGGTACCACAAAACAGCCTTGGGTTCCCCTGGGATCGCCTAATCCCCCCCATTGTGACCCCTGAAAACTCCCCTCGGGAACCCCCAAAAATCCACCGTGACCCAAAAACCAACAGGATGAACAAAACCTCCCCGGAAACCGCTCACAGATGTTTATAGCCAGCACGCGGTCGCCATCGCAATCATCGGCAGCACCCGGGACCCCCAAACCCTCGTGGTACCCCCAAACCCTCCCTGAACCCCCAAACCCCCTCCAGGGCTCCGCTGCCGAACTCAACGGGAGTGGTGTTGCCCTTTTAAGGGGAGTTTAAGTGAGACACCTCCCCCCCAACAGCGGGGGCTCGTAAAGCGGCGATGCTAGAGAGAATCCCAAAAATCCAACTTGGGGGGCAAAACATCCCCCCCAGGGGCTTGGAATGGGGGTCTCCCTAAAAATGTCACTTAAAGGCGTCATGATAACCCTTTAAAGGGGCTTTGTGGGGCTGCGACCCCACAAACACCCTAAAATGGGGAGAAAAAAACACCCCTGTAGTGGTGGGATCCCACCTGGATCCCCCCTGGATGGCTGGAGCCATCGCGCTGCTGCTACGCACTCCCAGTATGATCCCAGTATGATCCCGGTACAGCCCAGTCGCTCCCACTCCTGGCATCCCCCCTCACCCCTCTCTGCATTCCAACACGCCCCGGCTCCATCCCCGCTGCTCCCGCGGGCTGCGAGGCATTCAGGGAACGGGGGAGGAGGAGGAGGGAGGGAGGAAGAGGCGGAGCGGCAGCAGGAAGCAGCCGGAAGAAGAGGAGAGGAGGGAGCGAACGAACGGCTCCTGCGCTCCCTGAAGCCGCAGAAGCCCCGGGACCATCGTCCCCCATCCCACAGGTGCCCGGGGATGGGGAGCTCGCCCCAAATATCCCGGGGGGTGGTCCCTGGGTTTGGGGGTTTTTTGGGGGGAGTATTTGGAGCTTGCAGGGCTCCAAAGCCGGGGCGCAGATGCCCCTCGGGGGGACATCGGGGGCTCCCCGGGAGGTGTTTATAGGGGTCCCGGTGATGGTGGCGGCAGAGCCCCGTTGGGGGCGGGGGGATGCGGGTCCCCCCGCGGTGGGGGTTGGGCTTCCCGGGCCGGGCCCTCCGAGCTCTGCCAGGGCCACGTGGGGAGCGTGGGACCGGCAGGACAGGCTGGGGGACACCGGGTTTGGGGGTCCCCAGGAGTGCCGCGGCTTCCCTGAGCGGGACCGCGAGCAGAGGAGAGCCCCAAAGTGGCGACCCCGAGAGGGGGAATTCCTGTGATTGGCAGGACCGCGGCGGGGTGTGCTGGGGCTGGAGGGGCGGAATGGCCGCGAAAGTGTTCAGGGTTCCCGGTGCTGGAAATGGCTGCTCCCAGTATGAGCCCAGTGTCGTCGTCGTCCCCCCCCCCCCCCCCCCCCCCCCCCATGTGGTTCCAGTTTTCTCAGCACTCCCAGTATGAGCCCAGTCAGTCCTAATATGATCCTGGCCATTTCCCCTCACTCCCTGTAGGATCCCTGATGCTCCCAGTATGAGCCCAATCACTGCCAGTCGTTCCCTATTATGATGCCATTCGCCCCCAGCACGGTTCCAGTTGCTCTCACTTTCATTCAGTGTGTTCCCAGTTCTCCCAGTTGCCCCTAGCATAGTCCCAGTCACTCCCAGTATATCCCAGTTGCCGTGAACATTCTCGCAGTCATTGCCAGGCACTCCCAGTTACCTCAGTGTGGTTCAGTTGCCCCCAGTTTTATCCCAGTCACTGCCAGTACATCCCAGTTATCACCAGCACACATCCTGTCATTCCCAGTTGCTCCTAGTTCCTTCCAGTGCCTTCATGGTAGTCTTTCAGTATGGGTCTGGTAGCTCCTAGTAACCCCCAGTCAGGGTCCGTTGACACCTTTTATAATCCCAATATGATACCAGTCACTCCCAGCATGATCCCAGTCACTTGCAGTCTAATTCCAGTCACAGTTACTCCCAGTATGATGCCAGTGGCCCCCCAGTGTGATTCCAGTTGCTCCCTGTCAGTACCAGTATGACCCCAGCAGCCTCCACTATGATCCTCATGGATCCCAGTATATCCCAGTCACCCCCAGCATGCTCCCAGTCACCACAGTTTTTTCCAGTTGCTTTCAGTGTGGTTGCAGTTGCTCAAAACAACTCCCAGTCAATCCCAGTATGAGTCCAGTCACCGTCAGTCTCACCCAGCATGGATCCAGCTGCTCCCACTGTGATTCCAGCATGATCCTACTCGCTGCCAGAATAGTTCCAGTTGTTCCCGGTTCCCCCCAGTATGATCCCTGTTGTCCATAGAATATTCACAGTTTCTCTTAGCATGTTTCCACTCACTCCAAGTTGTCCCCATCATGGTCCCAGCTGTTCCCAGTGTGGTTCCAGTACTCCCAGTATGGTTACAAACACTCCTAGTATATCCCAGTTACCCCAGTAAGGTTCTGGTTAGCTCAAAAAAATCGCTGTCTTTCCCTTTTACTCCCATTTGTCTCCAGCATGATCCCAATTTCTGGCAGTTGCCCAAAGTGTGGTCCCAGTTGCTCCCAGTATGATCCCAGTTTCCCCAGTGTGGTCTCAGTCCTCTCAGCATGGTTACCTTCCAGTTGATCCCAGCTGCTCCCAATGTGTGCACATTTTCCTGTCAACATGGGCCCAGTAGCTCCCAGTAACTGCCTGTCCGGATCCCTTCACACCTGCTGTAATCCCAGTGGCTCCCAGGATGATCCCAGTAGGACCCAGTCACCTCCAGTTTCATTCCAGTCACCCTCAGTATGACCCAAACACTCCCAGATACTCCCAGTATTATTCCAGTCATGCCCAGAGTGACTCCCTGTCACTCCCAGTATAGTCTTGGTTGCTCCCAGTCACCTCCAGCATGGTTCCAGTCACAGCCAGCACCTTTCCAGTCCACTCACTCCCAGTCTGGTTCCAGTAGGATCCCACTAGGTTTCCAGCGTGGGCACAGTTGCTCCCATTATCATCCAGTGTGGTTCCAGTTGCTCCCATTTACCCCGATTGTGGTTTCAGTCTTTCCCAGTGTATCCCAGTTGCTCCCAGCATGTTCCCAGTCACTCCCAGTTGCACTGAGTTGATTCCAGTCTGATGCCAGTTGCTCACAGCCACTCCCAGTCACCCTCAGTGCAGTCCCAGTTGCTCCAAGTGTGATCGTGTATGATCCCAGTGTCCCCAAGCAGGACCCAGTATCTCCCATGGTGATCCCAGTAGGATCCCAGTTGCCCCCAGCATGGTTCCAGTTGCTCTCTGTTCATCCCAGTGTGGTCTTAGTTTCAGCCAATAGTCCCTTGTATAGTCCCCATCACTCCATAGATGATCCCAGTCCTGCCCAGTTGCCCTCAGTGTAGACCCAATCACTCCCACTCGCTCCCAGTTGCCCCCAGCATGGTCCCAGATGTTCCCAGTGTGGTTCCAGTCCCCCCATTATGGTCACAGACACTCCCCAGAATATCCCAGTTGCCCTCAGCATGCTCACAGCCATTCCCAGTCAGTTCCAGTTGCCCCAGTAATGCTCTAGTTAGCTCAGTGCAAACCAGTCACTCCCAGCTATGCCACTCCTGGGATCCCCCACCCGCCTCTGCGTTCCCCCCAGCCCAAATCTCCAGAGAGGGGCCCCAAGAGCTGGAAGTGCCCACTGAGGGTCCCCAGCAAGGCTGGAGGAGCAGAGCCCTGTGTCCCCCAGGAGCCCAAAGTGGGGAGCCCAGAGAGGGGGGAGCGCCGTGATTGGCGGGACCCTCACCAGCCTGGAGAGGGGCAGGGGGGGACTCCTTGGAGCCCCTGCACCCCGAAGCAGAGAATGAGGGGAGAAGGGACCCCCAAACCCCCAGCATCCCTCAGTGGGCAGGTGGAAAAGGGGGAAACTTTGTATTCCTGGGACTTCCAGCAGCCTGGGCAGGGCGGTGGCCAAATAGATGCAGGACCCCCAGTATGAATGTGACCCCCAGCAGCTGGGACAGGGGGAAACCCCTGAAGACCAAAGGGGGAAGACCAGAGACAGAGAATTCCTGGGAGGCATTTTCAGGGCTGAATCTTGGTGTTTGGGAGGTTCATATGGATGCCAGAAGCCCGGTGACTTCTAGAGATGGACTTGGGCAGGACGAACCCCATAACTCCATGTGCCCATACATAGTATTTTTCCCCAAACCAGGATTTCTCATTCCTAAACCTTGGCTGGATTGTGGAGGAGGCTGCCAGAAAGAGAAAATGCCCCAGGACAGCCAGGCAGGTGAGGAGGAAGTCAGTGCCCCTTTCCCCTTCTCTCCTGCTCCATCTCCCAGCCCAGCACGGCCCCCAGCTGCAGGACAATCCCGCTGCCAACGCCGTCCTGCTGGGCATGCATTGGGGGATCTCCTTCCCCTTCCCTCTGGCATGGAGGCAAATCCCATCCTGTCCTTGTCCTTCCTCCCCCAGACAAGGAGCTGAGGGTGAAGACCAGGGAGGACAAATCCCCACAGCAGAACCTTATTGAAGAGGTTGTTTTGAGCGGCTTCATGGCACAGGAATCCAATGGGGAGGAAAAGCCTTGGAGATTCCCACCGAGGAGGGGCTCTAAACCCATCCCAGGGTGCTCTGAGGAGGAAAGACCCACCCTGTGCCGGGAAGGTGGACGGAGATCGAGCCAGTGCTCAGAGCTGGTGGTGCCTGAGCAGCTTCATGATGGGGAGAAGCCTCACAAGTGCTTGGAGTGTGGGAAGAGCTTCAGCTGGAATCACCTCCTGGTCAGCCACCAGAGGACCCACACTGGGGAGAGGCCCTACGAGTGTTCTAAGTGTAGGAAGAGGTTTCGGATCAGCTCCAATCTCCTGTTACATCAGCGGATTCACACAGAGGAGAAGCCCTTCCAATGCCCCGACTGCAGGAAGGGCTTCGACCGCAACTCTGCCCTCATCAAGCACCGGCGCATCCACACTGGGGAGAGGCCCTATGAGTGTGGGAAATGTGGGATGAGCTTCAGCCAGAGCTCCAACCTGATCCGCCACCAGAGGATCCACACCAGGGAACGGCCCTACGAGTGTGAGCAATGTGGGAAGAGCTTCAGCCACAGCTCCAGCCTGATCCGCCACAAGAATATCCACGCTGAGGAAAGGCCATACAAGTGTGGGGAATGTGGGAAGGGCTTCAACCAGAAGTCCCAGTTGATCGTCCACCAAATGATCCATACTGGGGAGAGGCCCTATGAGTGTCCCAAGTGTGGGAAGAGGTTTCAGACCAGCTCCACTCTCCTTCTGCACCAGTGGATTCACACAGATGAGAGGCCCTTCCACTGCTCTGAGTGCGGGAAGGGCTTCAAGCACAACTCCACCCTCATCAGGCACCAGCGCATTCACACTGGGGAAAGGCCGTATGAGTGTCCTGAGTGTGGGAAAAGGTTTCAGACCAGCTCAGTTCTCCTCGTGCACGAGCGGATTCACACAGAGGAGAGGCCCTTCCGCTGCTCCGACTGTGGGAAGGGCTTCAAGCACAACTTCATCCTCATCTCCCACCGGCGCATCCACACTGGGGAAAGGCCCTACGAGTGTCCCCAGTGTGGGAAGAGCTTCTCCAGGGCCTCTACGTTGACCCAACACCAACAGAGGCATCGGTAAGGGAAGCCCGTGAGTGCCCCGACTGCTGGAACAGCTTCGTGTGCTGCTCCAGCTTCATCCTGCATCACAGGACCCACACTGGGAAGAGCCCTGGTGACACACAATCCCCAGTATCCTCGTTGGGTAGTGGCTGGTCTTTTTATTTTACCTCTAATTCTTTTGATTCATCTTCATCCTTTCAAAACACACAAAATTGGATTAAAAACCAACAAAATCAAAGGCATCTAAAGCCTCATTTTTTACTTGGGTTTTGGGGGATTCTGGGATTCAGGAGGATACTTGGTAGGATATGGGGGATTTGGGGGGTATCCCTTGTAGTTGTCTCCATTTCTTGCACTCAGAAAGATGAATGGGTTTGATCTGCCACCTCAAAACCACTCAATGCCACTGAAAACTACTCAATCCCATCCCAAAATTACTCAAATCCTCAGCCCCTCAGTGTGGAATGGGATTGGAAGGGGATTGGGTGAAGTAGGATGCAGATCAGGAGGGGTGAGGTGAGCATTGGGTGGGGCAGGATGGGTGGGATGGGGATTGGGAGGGGTGGAATGGGGGAAATAGGGTTTGGGAAGGGGGTCTTGATGTCCAGGAGAGGTGCATTGGGTTTTGGTGGGGATTGGGAGGGTATGGTGAAATCTGCAATGAGACAGCCAAAGGTTTGGGATGATGAAGGGAGGGGGAACCCATTCTTGAGTGAGTTTTTGGGTATTCCACATTCTTGAAGGGATTTTGGTGCATCCCAGGTTTCTGAGGTAGTTTTGGGATGGTCACTGCCCCAGCCACTGCAGCCTCTGGTCCAGCCCCAAAGTGGGTGCCAAGCCCCTGGCACCCTGAAAACCCCACCTGTGAGGGGGGCCAGAGCAGGTGAGGCTGTGACACGGCTATGACACTGACACGTCCCATGGCCCCGGAGCTCACAGCAGCTCAGATGACGCTGAATCCAAGGCCCTGAGTTGTGGATCTCTCTCTCTCTTCTCCTGACTTCCTTTTCTGAAAATCTGGATAACTTGAAGTTGCAGGGTTTAGAGTTTTCTGAGTCAGTGCTTTGTGAAGTGCCTTACCATAATTCCAGGTTTAATAGAAGTTATAAGTAAAGTTAAATACTATTCCTCTGGGAATGGTTAAGTCATAGTTTATAAGTTCGGATAAATACTGTTGTGCTGTTCTTTTGCTAAATTGTGAAGTTGAAGGTGTAAGTTAAGGTTCGGGTATAAGTCGATTCCTGTTAAGTTGGAGCTCTGTGATGCTTTTAGGCTGTGTTCCTTTTATCCTTGCCCTCACTGTCCTCTTATCACACACACTGGGACAGTCCTCGGTTCGTTTCTGTTTTGATTGCCTGGATTTTGTTTGGTTGTGTTGTTGCTTTCCTTCCTTGCTGTGCCTGAAGTGTCCAGTCAGGGATAGAGGGACTCTTGCAAGGAACTTTGTCATGCCTCACCACCTGTGTTCCTAACTGGTGATTTTTGTCAAATATGCTAATCTGCTGTATTTATAGAACTGTATTCACCCTTTGGGGGGCTGGTCGTTTTGTGGACATTTTCCGTATCTGCCCCTTGGAGGCCTCCAATAAAGATCAGCCTTTCTATTACCTCCTCTATAATATTATCTCCAAGGCTGTTACTTTATTTCTGGGTTCTTGAAGGCATTAACACAGCCGGGCCTCATGGCACCAGGAGAGCACTGTGACACAAGGACATCTTGGGGAACCAAGCGTCCACTGCAAACACAGCGGGGCCTCATGGAAGCCAGGTGCCACTTGGATAGTGCCAGGGCACGTGGAGCTCAGTGTCCACTGTGACACAGCACAGCCCCACGGAACCCAGCAGAGCATTGTGACAACAGGGAATCTCATGGATGCAAGGCTCTCCTTGGGCAAAGTGGGGCCTCCTAGAACACAAAGCCTTTTCCACATGCCTGCCTCGCCTGGCTGTGGTGTCCTTGTTTGTCAGCAGTGGTTTATTTGCCCACCTGAAGCCTTGCTCCATCTCCTCCCCATCCCTGGATCTGGCCCTGTCAGTTCTGTACTCGCTGGTGCCTCCAGCCCTGAACCCCCTCATCTCCAGCCTGAGGAATAAGGAACTCGTGCAGTCCATGAGGAAACTGCTGGCTGGATTTCAGAAGCAAAAGCCTGCCTCTTTTCTTCTGCAGAACCTTCTGAATATAACTTATTTCAACATCAGTATTTGTGTCCTTTTTTTCCATTTTTGCAGTTTTTTAATACATTCCTACTGTTATGTTTTCCACAAACGAATATCACTACTCACAATATTTCTACATGGGTATCTGCCATTATTCAGTATCTCAATGACTTTCAAAAGCTTTGTTCCCTATGGCTCTGAATAAAACAATGATCTTTTGCAGATGTGAAAAAAAGAGGCTCCCAGCAGAGCCAGCACAGACAGGGACAATGGCCCTGGCTCTTTCCACATCTGCTCTTCCCAGCTCCACACTCCCCTTCCCAGCCCTTCTGTGGGTGCAAGGCCGGAGTGCTCGGGCAGTTTGGTCACTGTCCTGCTGCATGTCCGTGCTGTGACCATCCTCCTCAGCAAGGGCCTCAAAAAGCAAAGGCCACATATGTAAGGACAGAAATAACAGCTGAGATCAATTCTCTACTTCCCATCAGCAGACAATGTCCAGCCAGCTCCTGGCAGGAAAGGATGGAGTACATGTACTTTGTGCTTGGTGTGAGAAATGTCTCAATAATAAAAGACATCCACAGCCCTCACCGACACCCCCATCACCCTTTTTTCCCTCAGTTTATTGCTGACCATGACATCACAAGGAATGGGAGCTCCCTTGGATCAGTCCAGCCCAGCTGTCCCCTCCCTGTGCCCTCAGGAACACTTTCCCACCCCCAGCCCATTGGATGGGGGGTGTCAGACATGCCCTGGGCAGAGGTCAGGGCAGGGCTGGCCATGGCAGGGCAGAGCCAGGGGGGCAGTGAGATGGGAGTGTGCAGTAGCTGTGGGACAGGGCAGGACAAGCTGTGCTGGACATGGCCAAGGGCCCTGGCAGGGCTGGCAGTGCCCAGGAGAAGCCAAGTCCTGGTGTCTTGGGGCACAGCAGCCTCTGTGCCACCAAGGGCTGTGAGGAGACACCTTGTCCTGGGGCCCTGGGGCCTCCTGGCACAGCCCCAGCAAGGCTGGGCACTGTCAGCCCCTTGTGCTGCCCTCAGCATCCCCCTCACATCCCAGTGGCCTCAAGGATCTGCTTGAAGGAGTCCCCGGGGAGCCTTGGTCATGAATGGCCCTGGGGGGCTCCTGAATGCTCCCAGGGACTGCATGTTTTTCAAAGGACTTTGGGTTTTGCTTTTGCCTTGGATTTCTGAGAGGTTTGTGCAATCATGGCCTCCAATTATCTGCTCTAAGAGTTCCTTGAGAGCTTTGCATTGACACTCAGTGGGGCTCATTAATACTCTGAAATACTCAAGGTGTTTAAGGTACTTTGGAATTTCCTTCCTTCACTGAGTTTCTGAGAGGTTTTTGTGAAATCCTGGCCTCCAATTCTCTCCTCCAAGGAGTCCATGAAGAGCCCATGTTTGGGATGGACACATCAATTCTCCCAGACACTTCGGGTTTTTCTTCTCACTTTCACTCCTGGAAAGGTTTGTGCAATCTCCTCTCAGGCCCTGAGGTTCCAGGGCTCAACACCAAATGCACCACAGGGCTCATTAGCATCAAACAAGTCCTGAGAAACCATGGCTGTGCCTTGATTTCCCTCTGGCCTCGTGCAGTGCATTAGGAAGGTTTTCTGCTACAATTATGGAGAAATATTTCAAAAGGTTTTTGTAAATATGTATTCCTTTTTAAAAAGATTTTAATTTTTAGAAGTATTTAATTACTTTTCTTATTACAAAAGAGGTGATTGCAGTATTCAGTGATTCATATTGATTCAGGGTCTGTCCTCAGGAGGTCTGGCTGGCTTAGAGAAGCTGTGCCTTGAGGTGTGACCCAGTGTGGACAACCTTGCTCCACATCACCCAGCCCCATCCAATCTCTCCTCACTCACCTGGGACCTGCTTTTCTTGGAGACCTGGCTGCACTTACCAAAGGATTTTCTTGTTTTATTTTTGAAGCACTCTAAAACTCCTGAGTTTCCACATTTAAAACAAACACCCTCCTCAAGTGTGTGCTAGGCCCAAGCTGCCATCAAGAGCACTGCAACCCTGCCCTGGGCCAGGAGTGAGGGTGGATCATCATCCCAACCTGCACTGGGCCATTGCAAGGGGCTGTGGCCAGGGACACTGCACTGACCCCACTGCTGGCTTTGTCTGCCACAGCAACCCTCATCAGTTCAAGTTTCCTTGGAAAGCACCCCAAGGACCCATTTCTGCAGCCAGGTTCCGTGGCCACTTGCACGCAGAGCTGTTGCTGTCCTGGGCTGCCATGGCAACCCTGAGGACAAAGCGGTGCCGGGGCTGTTCCAGGTACAATTGCACTGACACTCGTTGATGCCCTCAGGTGCCACAGCAGAGGCCACAGGGACCCGTTCCTTGGTTTGGTGCCATGGATACCAAGGTCTGGACCCCTTGTGATGGTTGGGTGCCATGGAAACCTGCCCTGGGCCCCTTGCTCAGGGCTGGTGTCACTGCCCAGAGCCACGGCCACCTGCCCTGTGCCGTGCTGGCTGCTCAGGCACCGCGGAACCAGCAGCAAACGCCACTGCCGGGGCCAAAGGCCAGCTCAGCCAGACAGAAAGGGGCAGGGCTGGGCACTGCTTCCATGGCAGCCCTCACTGGGACACCACACCTGGGTCACCTGTCATGGCAATTGCCATGGAAACCCAGCTGATTGGAAATGCAATGGTGGATGGAGTTTTAGGGCCTGTCCCAATCAGACAGAGGGTGGTGGTTTTAAACTAAAGGAAGGGAGGTTCAGATAAGTGGAGATAGGGAGGAAATTTTTGATGATGAGGTTGGTGATACACCAGGAGAGATTCCCGGGGAGATGGTCACTGCCCCATCCCTGGAAACATTCAAGTCCAGCTGGGACAGGGCTCTGAACAACCTGATCTGGTCAAAGATGTCCCTGCTCATTGGCAGGGGTCTGGATGAGATGAGCACTGCAGAGCTCTTCCCGTCCAAACCATTCCAGGATTGCATGGGGAGAAGGGGCTGCTCACTGGACTCCATCCACTCCCTTGACTCCTCCTTGTCTCTGCTGGAGCCCACATCCAGCAGCCAAAGCCAGCCCCTTCTCTGGCCTTTCCCTGCCCTGCCCCAGGGGCTGACAGAGCCAGGCTGGTACAGGTGACCTTTAGGCTCTGCAGGGCTCAGGCACAGCAGCTGGGACAGAGTCAGGGCTGAGGTCACACTCTGTGGGCTGGGGCAGAGCCCATCCAGAAATGAGCCCTGGAGCAGCAGCTCTGCAGTGGTGGCCACCAGGCCGCCTTGCCAAGGGAGGCTTCTGGCCATGGCCTGGAAGCAGCTGCTACTGCCAAGGTGCCTTTGGTGCCTCGGGCTCTCCCTGGCACAGCTCCCAGCACGGCACTCTGCACTTGTGCCCGAGGCCTTCACTGTGTTGGGGCTGGCCTGGGGCTTTTCCTGCAGTGGGATCTGCCCTGGTCCTGGCACAGGAAAGGCAGTTCCTGCTGGAGCAGGAGGCTCTGCCTGGAATGGGCTCAAACAACTCCAGCAAGGCCCTGTTTACTTCAAAATTGCTTCCTAGAGCCCTATATTCTATAATTGTTATAGCTCCTATACCGCAGAGTAAATAACTCTTTTTAAAATTTACTCTGTGGGGTGTATAAATCTTTCTGTCCAATCCTGATCAGAATCAACCACAGCTGTATTTATATAAATATATCTGGTATATTCTATTGTTAATCCTGTGGGACAAATTGCATACAGTTCAATTCTACCTGTCCAGTTTTTACACATAATCTTTTGACAAAGGCTGGGGCAAGGATGGGATCCAGCCACTCCCAGTCTCCTCTCTTAGATGGAATTTTAAAAGTCTAGGCATCCTGGAGGAGTTTGAGGATTCATAGTGGCTTTTGGGTGTCATTTCTCAGCCTCACAACTCACCAGGAGTTTCTCCAATGAGTAAATAAAGCTTTTGCCTGAAGCTCCCAGTCTGCCCATGACAGGAACCCCTGAGAGTGTCTGGGACATCCCGGCTCTTTGGCAGCCTGGAGATTCCTGGGATGTCACCGTGGAGCCCCCGTGAGTGCCTGTGACAGAGCGGTGCCTTTGCAGCCCAAGGTCCCCTAGGATGTCAGCATGGAATGGCTGTGACTGCCTCTGACCACAGGGCTCTTGAGCATCCCCAGAAACCCCTGGGAGGTCTCCATGGAGCTCCTGTCTCTGCCTGTGACATTCCTGCTCTGGAACTTCCTGGAAAGTCCCCATGGAACCCCTCTGAGGGCCTGTGACAGCTCGGTTCCTTAGCAGGCAACCATCACCAGCCCCTGTTGCTATGGTCAGTTTCCATGGCAACCATCACCAGCCCCCTGTTGCTATGGTCAGTTTCCATGGCAACCATCACCAGCCCCTGTTGCTAGGGTCGGTCTCTTGGCAGCTCCATGCAGATCCCATGCCAGGGGTGGTTCCTTGGACACCAGCTCAGGCCTGGAGCCAGAGCCCGTTGCCATGGCAACCATTTGCAGTCCCATTCCCAGGGCCATGGGATCCCAGAAGCACAGAATTGGCTGAGTTGGGAGGGACCCATCAGGATCCTCGAGTCCAGCTCCTGGCCCTGCACAGGACACCCCAACAATCCCAGCCTGGGCCTGGCAGCGGTGTCCAAATGCTGCTGGAGCTCCCAGAGCCTTGGAGCTGTGACCCTTCCCTGGGAGCCTGTTCAGTGCCCCAGCAGCCTCTGGGGCAAAAACCTTTTCCTGACATCCAACCTAAACCTGCCCTGACTCAGCTCCAGCCCTTCCCTGCAGTGCTGTCCCTGGGCACCAGAGTGAAGAGGTTCCCACAGCCCCCAGCCAGGGACCCGCTCCCAAGGCTGCTGCCAGGGCAACCAGGGCTGGCACCAGCTGGGATGCTCGGTTTCCACAGGTTGGGGTTTAGGAATGGGATTCCCCAATTTTGTGCTCCCGCTAAAACCGTGTCAGTGCTCGCTACCCTCCAGCCTCTCATGGAAAGCACAAAAGGCAAAGATCCCAGGGCTGGGATAAGAACAATTTACTGGGAACAGCATCAAGATAAGGAACAACTAGGAACAGAAACAATATTGCCAACAGATGGGATAAGACAAACGATATACAGGGAAAACTACAACAACACCGACTGGTTCTTCCCAGCCATGTATTTCCCCCTGCTGGGAAAGGACATCCTTGTTCTCGGGGAAGAGAGAGAGTCCCTTTCCTGCCCCTGGCAATGACCTGAGATGGGATCGAATACAATATCGGGGCCATGGCCAGACCCTCACATTCTTCAGTCCCACCTCAAAACATTGCCACAGGATGGGAAAGGGACAGGTGACTTCTCAGTGTGGATCACAGGAAATATGGGTCACCAGGGCTCTTCCCAGTGTGGGTCCACAAATGGAGGACGGAGTTGGAGCAGCGCATGAAGCTCTTCTCACAGTCGGGGGGCACTTGCAGGGCTTTCCTTAACTGGTGCCTCCATTGGTGTCTGGTCAAGTTACAGATCTGGGTGAAGCTCTTCCCACATTGGGGACACTCGTAGGGCCTCTCCCCAGTGTGGATGCGCTGGTGGGTGTTGAGGTGGGAATTTTGCTTGAAGCCCTTCCTGCAGTCAGGGCAGCAGAAGGGTCTCTCCTCTCTGCGAATCCCCTTGTGCATGAGGAGATTTGAGCTGGTCTGAAACCTCTTCCCGCACTCAGGACACTCGTAGGGTCTCTCCCCAGAGAGGATCATCTGGGGCTCGACAGTGGTATGGCTCTGGCTGAAGCTCTGTCCACCTTCCTGGCACACGTTTGGTCTTTCCTCCTTGGTGCACACTGGGATGGGTTTGTAGTCCTTTCTCCTGCAAGATCTCCGGTGTTGTTTCTCCCTGTTGGATTCCTGTACCATGGAGCTGCTCAAAACGGCCTCTTCCACAAGGTTCTGCTGTGGGGATTTGTCCTCCCTGGTCTCCATCCTCAGCTCTTTGTCTGGGGGAGGAAGGACAAGGAAGGGATGGGATTTGCCTCCATGCCAGAGGGAAGGGGAAGGAGATTTCCCCCAATGCATCCCTGGCAGGACGGCATAGGCAGCAGGGTTGTCCTGCAGCCGGGGCCATGCTGGGCTGGGAGATGGAGCAGGAGAGAGGGGGAAAGGGGCACTGACTTCCTCCTCACCTGCCTGGCTGTCCTGGGGCATCCTCCTTTTCCTTGCAGCCTTCTCCTCCATCTGGCCAAGGTTTGGGAATGTGAGATCCTGGTTTGGGGAAAAATTCAATGTATGGGCACATTGGGTTAGGGGGTCCCTCCTGCCCAAATCCATCTCTAGAAGTCACCGGGCATCTGGTGCCCATAGAAACCTCCAAAACATCAACATTCAATCCACCAAAATATACTAATGACCAAGATTCAGCAAAAACACCCAATCATGAGTTTCCAGTCTCTGCTATCTTCACTTTGGGGTCCTAGATACCTCCCATGTCTGGGTTGCTGCAGATCAAGTTTGTATTGGTGCTCCCTCTCTCTGGGCTGCTGTGGCTCCTGGGAATCCAGGAGTTTCCCCTCCTCTGGGCTCACCACTTTGGCATCACAGGCATCCCAGGGGTCAGCACTGTCTGGGTTGCCTCTTTCAGGGGCATCGGGTATCCATGGGTCCCCCTTGTCCATGCTCCCAATTATGTCCAGGCTACTGGAACACCCCCACCTCTCGTACTGCCCGTTTCTGCTACCCCCATTGCCGGGTTTCCCTCCCAGCCCTGTTGGTACCGGGTGATCTCCAGGTGCCTCTGGGCTGACAATGCAGCCCCTGAGCCGGGCAGAGCCAGCCCCAGCATGGGGGGACCCTGCATCCTGCGCTCTCTCGGCAGCCGTGCCCAGCCTCGGGCACAGAGCTCCATCAGCCCCTGCCGCCCCCTCCCCAGGGGCTTCAAATACATGGGGGCAGCCCACCGAAAAAACATTCACACCATCCACCCCAAAAAACACTAAAATCCCAATCAGCCATCACCCCCCCACCACAAAAAAAAACCCCAAAAAATAAACCAAAACACAAAACCAGAAACCAACCACTTCCACCCTGTCCTCAGGCAGCTTCCCAGGGACCCCAACCCTGCAGGAATGCCCCTGGATCGGGACAAAAATCTGCTCCTCTGAAGGCACTTGGAACACCCACCTGTGGCCTGGCCCTGGCACACGGCTCCTGGCAGCTGCCCCACTGGCGCAGGCGGGGCTTTGGAGCAGGGAGGCTCTGCGGGACCCCCCGGGCTGTGCCCCCTCCCAGTCCGTGCCCACCTCGGTGTTGGACTCCTGATCTTGTACCAGTTGGTTGGGCTTCCGATTTTGTATCAGTTGGTTTAGCTTCTGACTGTGTATCATCAGTTGCTTCAGCTTCTGATTGCGTGTCAGGTGGTTTGACTTCCGACTGGGTGTCAGGAGGCACTGAGGATCCTTCACCTGAATCATCATCTACTGGTCGATCGGTTTTGTCTGTGTGCTTCTTTCTCTTCTTTACTGCAGCAACTGCCGGTGTCTTAACTTCACTGTTTGGTTTAGCTGCAGCTTGAGTAGCTGTGGGGTTGGCTGCAGCCTGAGTGACTGATTTATCTCCTTGCTCCCTTGCCTCTATCTGCTGCCTTACAGTGTTTAGCAGTGTGTGACTCATTCTAGAAAAGCTATAAACTATATAGAGGAAAGTCACCAGGTGAAATACCAGGGAGGTGGGGTCTTTAACATTCAGGAGACCCTGAACCTTCTCTAAAAGTGATGTAACCGACTTAAAAGAGAAGAAGGAAAAAAGAGGCTGAAGAGCCTCATCCCCTACTCCTCCTCTAACAAACTGGGTGCAGTTATTGATAAATCCCCAAAACATGCTGCTGGAACTAGGACGCAGGGTAGGACGAAAAAACCATAAACTGAACATACTCAGAACAAACTCCAGTATCTTTATAAGCTTCTTGTAAGCCATAATCACCGAACCCAGCAAAATAAGTATTCTAATTTGTGCATTCCTAGTGTAAAAGCTGTATGTTAAGGACAATATTGGAGCTATTTCTGGGTAGGAAAACAAACTTAGGGACCAGAAAGGTATTAAGACCTCAAAAAAGCCTAGGGAACAGAAATGCAGAAAAGACTCTATTCTAAGAGACGTTAGGACTTCAAGAAGCAACATGGCCACTTAATGGCCATTAAACATGTCTGTTTAATCCCTACCCAAAGGACAACAACAACAACACAAAAAATGCAGTTAATAGTAATACAAGTTTTTTCCACTCTCTTTTGCCCCACGTTGGGCGCCAATTAAGGGTATGTCCTGGTTTGAAGACAAATTTGGGGGAAAACCCCTGTATAGGATCCCTCTGGGAAGCAAACCTAAGTGGCCCCTCCCTCCAACTAGTCCGAAAAAAAAACCTTTGTGGAGAAAAGTGGAAAAAACTATTTTACTAAACAAATAAAGTGCATACAAGTATAAAGAATGAATAATATGAAACAGTAAAACCTCTCGTTCTGGAGTGAGATGGCAAATTGAGAAAGTCCTTGCCGTGGGTGGAGCTCGGCTCTCTCTCAGTCTCTGATCAGTCCCAGTCCCTCCGGCGCTGCTGGAAAATGCCGAGCTCCAGGCCCCGGTGGGCCGCAGGTGCAGCCCCCAGTGCTCCCCTGGGTTTTCAGTCTAGAGCAGGTTTACACAGTTCTAAGAAAAAAGAAAGAAAAAAAAACAGTCCAGGGAACTTCTCTGCCCTAGCTAGCTGAAACTAACTAAAAGCAAAAAGATCTCTGTCCTGCAGTCTCTCCAAGCCTCCGCTGAACACAGTCCGGAGAAGAATGTGGAGGAGTCAGGCAGTTTTCTCAAAACAAACGCCGTGCTTCTCCTTGCTCTTAGAACCAGTCTTAAAGGCACAGGACTCAATATACAGAGTTCAAACAGAACAGACGATTGGGGATACAAGCATCATAAAGTTACTCTAGGACAGACCCTGAATGCCTGGAAGTGTCAGAGGCCAGGTTGGATGGGGCTTGGAGCAGCCTGGGATAGTGGAAGGTGTCCCTGCCCTTGGCAGGGGGTGGAAAGAGTTGAACTTTAAGATCTCTTCCAAGTCAAGTCATTCTGTGATGCTGTGATATTGGGAGAGATGCTGAAGATCTGCCTCAGCCTTATCCCACCAAATGTCTGGACCCAGCAGCAGCCATGGGTGAGGTCATCTCCTCCTCCCTCTCCCTCTCCCTGTCGCCGTAACTCACCCAACAGCAGCCACTGAGTAATGTCCCTCATGGGGCAGTGAGTGCCAGAAAGGAACGTTGCTCTGTGGGGAAACACAATGTCCTTGAACTTCAGCAGAGCATTGAAATGGGATCCCTCGAGCACCTCAGCACCAGTGAAATCTCCTCTTGCTGGACTCGGCCCAGGAGATCTCCCAGAGCAGCTGCAGAGGAGTCGCTGTCAGGAGGAGGGACGTTTGTCAAAATTTGATGTAGATCAAAACAAGCTCTGGCAGCATTGCACATTTTTGTTTGTCATTGGGAAATAAATACAATGTCCCCATGTCACAATGCCAGCCCCCCCAGGGTTCCTATGTTTGGTTTTGTCCCCTGCTATGGAGACAAAGGAGCTCTCTCAGCTGCACAGGGTGTCAGGAATCCCTTCCTGAGCTTGACAACCTTGGAGAGGGTGAACAAGGAGGTGCCTTGCTGCAGGAGCAAGTGTGAGTTTTGGAAACAGGCCAGACCTGGAGAAGGCTCCTTCTACAACCCCTCAGCACCCAGCAATCCCACGTCTTTATTTGTGTGGCTGTCTTGTCAGGGCAGGGAGAGGGGAGAGAGGAGCCTCCTTTGGGCAGGGAGAGGAGGCAGAGAGACACCAAAAGCAGGAGTGCCAAAGGGATCTGGGTAGGTCTGGATCTAATGGCTGCATTAGGGGTGCAATTCCTAAATCCAGTTTGGGAGAGTCACGGCTGTGTTGCTGTGTAACCTCTGAGGTATCTGATGGTGGGAGATGCTCAAGTTTGTCCTGTTTGCATCCCCAGTTCCTGCAGCTGGTGTTACACAGTGCCAGGGTGTTACACAGTGCCAGGGGATGCTCCTGGGCACTGACCCTGGCTTGGCTCAGGGTTCAGGATTCCTCCATCAATCCCACTTCAGAGGTTCAGTCTAGCGGAAAGGGTTTAGTGGGTCAGGACACAATCCAGAGAATTGGAGGATGGTTTTATGTTGGTAGTTCTGGGAATGGGTTTCTCAGGAAGGATGCTGGATACCAGGGATTTATCCCCTCCTTTCTCAGAAGAGTTTGTGTTCATCATGTTAGTGCTGTTCCACAGCTTCCACAGCTTCCACCATCCCTAATCCTTTCATTCCCACTTTCCCAGCTTCCCCGTGTCCTTTCTGAGGGGGAAGAAAGGAACTTCGATGGTGGCACCACTTGGCTGCCTCGGACTCCAGCTGGTCCTGGAGTTCCAGGGTGTCCGGCACAGCCGCTCTGAGTGGGGCTGGGACTTGGTTCAGGCCCCCACAGTCCTGTCAGTGGCCACTCCCCACTGGGCTCACGCTCTGGCCATGTGGGGCTGTTGAAGGCTCAGCGGCTCTGGCTGAGTACTCCCAGCTCTCCAGTTCCTGACTCATCCCAGGGATGGGGTCCCGAAGTCCCGGTCGGTGCCCTGTTGCCAACGGGGCCCTGTTTTGGGGTGGCCATGGGTACCTGCTGTTCCTCCAGCCTCAGCAGCCCCACAGCAGAAGGGTCCTCTGGGAGCCCAGGCAAGGGATTCAGCTGTGGAATTCCCTCTGTCTCCACAGCAGCTCTCCCAAAAGTCCTTTGGGCTCCCTGAAATACTGTCTCCTGAGGTGATCCGTGCCAGGGAGTCCCGGGGCCTCTGGGCCAGTCCCAGTGGGTGTTTTTGCCATTCCCAGTCATGGTCACTTCAGCTTCTGATGTGCTTAGGCCTGAGTGGCCAGCCTCAGCCAGAGCTGACTTACAAGACAAGCCCTGGGTGTTATGTGACTAACACTGTCTCGGTTTGAAAAAAAGACAGGTGTCTGCTAAGGAGAGGCAGGCCTCTCTAGGAAATGAGGAATTCAAATCCTTCCCTCTGTGTTATTATAATTAGGAAGATTAAAAAAAAAAAAACTTTTCGGTCAGAGCTATGGGGAAAAGGAATAACAGTCCTTTACTAGTAACTATAACAGGACAGACAAACAACAACAGCAATTATAATAACAGTAAAACAGAAGCAAGAACCCCGAGGGCAAACGGTGGATGAGAACTTAACCCTCAACATCCCGGCGCTGATGGCTGCAAGCTGGAAGCGGTGGATTTGTCCTCAGCAGGCAGGGGGTGCCCCGGCAGGCAAGGTGGGCAGTGCCGAAGAACCCACAGCGGCTGTACCAGGGTTGACCCAAAATCCAGCAGGAGAGCGAAGAAACTCTGAATTCCTGGGCACTCCAACAGATGGTAGAATTCCCAGGACCAAACTCCTCCATTAACTGTGGACTCCAGGCAGCCAGCAGTCGCCCGAACTGTGCTCCCCGGAAGACTGAGAGCAGTGAGCCCACACCTCAGCTCTCCCGGGAGCCTCCTCCCTCCCCCAAAACCAAGTGATCAACTTCTTTTGTCAGGTTAAGCACCCCTTAACTATCCCTACTTAAAGTCTCCTAGCAATTCATGGGGGGGGGAAAAATTCTACAGGAGAACTTAACCCTCAACAAACACCATCAGTTTTATGTAGCTAAAAATAGATGACTGAGGTGCTTATGCCAGCTGTTTAACATCAAAATGGATGCTTTAGAAAGTTTCACATAATCTCATGAAGTTATCTGCAAGAAATGTATAATTTTAGAGAAATTTCCCAACTGGCATGAATAGTGGCTTGTAGGATATTTTAGGAAAATCCTCCAAGCCAAGGACTGGTGTCTGATACAGTCCTGGCCTCTCCTGGTCAGGAAAAGGGCAGTGAAATCCAGGAGTTTATGTACTAAAAATATAATCAAGTCACTTTGACTTGTTGATTTGGACCTATAAAAGCTGCATCCACTTTCAGAGCATATTCAGAGACCTCATCTATGGGTGGATGCACCATGTAGGAATTTCCCAATTGCTTGGAAGGGTTCTTTGGGTCCTGGCTGTGAAATGGGACTTCCCAGTGACTGCAGGCTCTGGATGATGGTGGAATATTGAGGCAATTGGTAATGGATCTTTCTCAATCCCTGTCCTTTCTCTCTATAATAACGATGAGGGGCATTACCTTGCTTCTTTTTGCTTGTTGCTAAAGCAAAGCATGTAGTTTTACTGAATGCATAGTTTTACTTTTGTGTTACCTTAATACTCACAGTAGAATAAGACCATTCTTTCCATCAGTTTCTGTGTTCTTTAAAACATCCCTGTCAGCTGGCAGAACAGGTATCAGAGCCTGATGAAAGCAAGGCTCTGCTGTGATCTAGCTGGGCCTCATGGAATGCAGACGGCCACTGTCAGTCGATGGAACTCCTGGAAGCAAGGCTCAGATGTGACAAAGGCTTGTGCACCATGGAACCCAAGAGACCCTCATGGAACCAAGGCTGCAGTGAGTCACAGAGGGACCCCATGGAACCCAGGAGAGCATTGTGAGGCCATGGAACAATATGGCACCGAGGTTCCACTGGGACTTGACAGAACCCCATGGAAGTGAATCATCCCAAACCGCGCCAAGAGATACTTCTGAGTCAAAATCCAAGAAGTGGGGATTTGCTTTATTCAGCATACCGGGTGCGCGGGGATATCTCCTCCCAACAGCGCACACACAGGCACACAGCAGATTACAATATATGGTTATACTTTATGCAGATTTGTAGTTTTCCTTAGAAAAGGTGTGGGTATGCAAACTATTTCTTAGAACTCATTATTATCATTAGCATAGGCGAGCTGCAGGCGCAGCACCCTGGTGGTGGCACTGAGGAAGGCTCCATGTCCTCCTCTGTGGTCCCCTGATGAAGACTGGACATCATTGCTGCGCCCTTTTCACCTTTCTCCTTTAGGCATGCACAGTCTCTTGTTAGCCATTCCAGCAATTTCCTCACTGGTTTTAGCAAGCTCTGTCCTTCATTTCCACAAGATTTGTTCCCTATTTCTTGACAAGTTTCATGTGTCTTGAGCTTGTGGTTAACATTTACTAGCTTCCATATATATCTTATTCTTTCCCAAGGATGCCCAGGCACAGTGCTTTTAACCCTTTCACAAGCAAGGGCTGGAGAACCATTCCTGGACACTGGGAATTCCTGCAGGTGCACCCACCTTTGCAGACAATGAGGCTCCAGCCTCGCTGGGAGAGAGCCCAGCTTTTAAACAAACAAGCTGACATCACTTCTAGTGTGGGAACATCTGGCTTCATTCTCCATTTGGTTTCTCCCAAAGCCTGGCCAGGGCTCAAGGAGGAACCAAGTGAGTTGACTTTGATCCTACAACCCCAAACAAAGCCCGATTGGGCCTGGTTTCCAAATACAGAAAGGTAAATCCATGTTTTGCCAATGAACACATACAGAGATCATATTGCTAACAATGCTTTGTTAATGAGCGGATACAAATACAAATTTGGTTGGAAGGTTCATCTAGAGGTCAGCTTTGGCTCAGGACCTGTTGTTCAGGCCTCAGTACTTCAGTCAGTGCTTTGACCTACAGATGAGCTACAACCTTCATAACAATTCTTTCAATAACAGAGTTTAGATTTAGGTATTATGCATAAAACCATCATCTCTTGTTCTTCAATTTTGTGCTCTTCAAGTTCATTACTCAGAGCTATAATTTGCATTCCTTTTAAAGCATGGCTAATTTGTTGCTGTTCTCTGTTCTTTATCAAACGTCGCTTTTTTCTTGAGACTGTGTCTCTTTTTAGAAGAGTCTCCGTACTCCATTTCCCAGAACAAAGTGTCACAGCAAGTCTAACATACAATCATAACACACCAAGTTATCACATTTCAATGATTACAGTGACTGCCATGAATGCATTTTGTGGCAGCCTGCAATTTGGAAGCCAATCCCACCATGAAGAATTTTCTTCTTTCTGCCTCTCTTCTCCTGCTCTTTCTGTTGAGGTGATTCCTGATTGTTGGACTTCAACCCAAACATTGATTCCTGCAGCATTCCTGTCCTAGAATAGCACAGGTTCCTCCTTGGCCAGCAAGCAGAAAATCCAAGGCCATGTAGTTCTGTAGAGCCCCCATTCATGTTTGTTAGAGTTCAGAGAATGTGCTAGTGGATATTTTAATAGCACTTCCTTTTACTTCTTCTAATAACGGATTTAGCTCATTAATGTAAATTACACAGACAAGGCAGTGCACATGGGGCACTGAGTGAACCAGAATCTTTCGCTTTCTGAGACCAAAGGCACTCTTTGGGGGGAAAATGTTCTCTTGGCCCCAACTCTTCTTTGTGTCTGCTGCCAAAGTGCCCTCAAGAGAGGCATCAATATTGCCTGGAAACAGGACCCAAACCATCCTTTAGGAATCTGTTTATGGGCAATCTCCACACACCCAGCAGCTCCCATTCCCAGTACCAAAGGTCTGATTTCCTATTTCCCACTGTGGGTTGATGATGGAGCCAGGGCTCCTCTGTGTGCTGCTGCTGTGTCGCTGGTGCCTTTGGGCCAGAGGAGTTTCACAGTGGCCCTGCAGCTGGGAGTGGTGTGACACTGACACTGACCAGCTCCAGCACCTCGAGTTCTATGGACATTGTGAGTGATGGTAAATGTCATAGTTTTAATTTTAAACCAGGCAGAAACACTAATTAATGTAGTGGTTTCACGTTTACTAGATTTTGGTCTTGGTACTTACTTTTTTTGTGGAAGAGAGACTAGGAAAAAAACAAAGCAGGCTTAACTTTAAAATTAACAAATAGTTTATTAACATACACTAAAAGAATAGAAAAAAAAGAAAGTTGGAAAAAAATTAAAATGGAATGACACTTCAAAAACACTTTTCCTTCCCTTTACAAACTGTTCACTTTCTTACAAAACAACATAAAGAGACAAAACTTGTAATTTTCAGTCAGTTTCACTATCTGATAATAGTCTTTCATTAATTCATTAGGGGAAGAGTATATTTTTGAGTCATGGATCTCACTGATAACTTAGAATAGTTCTCTTGTGGGTTTTAAACTGTCACAAAAACAACCGCCCGGAGAAACCTGCCTTTGTGACCCTCCCAGGAGCAGTTTCCCAAGCTGCTCTTGGGTCATGGGTCTTAGACTTTTGCATACTGGAGTGTCACCTTTTAAAGATGAATAACTCCAAAGCAAAGGATTCTTCACCTCAAGGTACAGAGATATCTTCTCACTGCTTCACTAGCGCAGGGGGCTTCTCATCTTTATCTCTGTTCAAGCATCTTGTAGGATATTACTTAGTTCATCACAAACACCTTTGCTTAAATCTACATGCAAAACAATCATCTCCCCAAATGCATATCTTTCTCATGATTTAAAGGAATGACTTAAATATAGAGTTTATTTCTATGGCTTAAGTAAGAATAGAACAACTAACTCTTCAATTCTCTGTCCTAATAGGCTTTTCACTCTTGCTTTACTGACTTCATGCTGTTGTTCTTTATGTTCAATCTGTCTTTCTTTACTCTCTCAGAGAAGGGCTAAGCTCTGGAAGCTTCATGTTGCTAAGAAAGAGTTAATCTGCTCGGAGTCTTTGTCTCTCTCTCTCTGTAGCTCTTGGTGTTAGATATTCAAGGCCGTGCTGATGAGGGAGGAAGAACTTACAGAAACATTAGAAATTAGAGCACTGAGACAGTCTGGAATTTAAAAAAAAAACAAGCAGGATCATAAATGCCTTCTCAGCGCACCCCCCCCTCGGTGTAAATTGGGGTGGTCTTGGCCCAAATGGTGCCCATAGCTCTTATTAGGGCCTCACAGAGATTTTCTCCCTGCTCCAAAGAAGTCTGAAGAAAGTAGCTGTTAAAAAACAGCAACCTCTCTTTTCCCCCCCTTTCACGCAGCAGCCGAGGGAATCCGGCCAGGCCTCAGGCCAGCTCCTCCCCAAAAAGGGGGGGAGCAGCAGGCCCAGCTCGATGTTACCTGTCTCTCTCTGGCTAAAGGAAGAAGAAAAAGGACCTACCTACAGGAAATACATGGGGTTTTATATGGTACTTCCCAAAGTTGCAGCTAACAATTTCAGTGGTCAGAATAGATGTCAATATTCTAACTAACTCTCTGATAGGTCCCTGTCTCATCTAAAGCAATTCCCAGGTCCTGACCTGGAGAATTATTTTACATTTTTCTATAACTAAAAAACCAAACTGTACTAACCCATGACAGTAAAGCACAGAAATCCTTTCACATTGTGGCCTCTAACTAAGGGTTTGGCTCCTCCTGAAGGGAAATCCTAGTGAATCCTGTAAAGCTGCTAATTGTATTCCCATGTTCCACAGCAGAGTTTTCTGTAACTCTCCCTGCACTGGCTCCCTCATGAGTCAGAGCCCATTGACAGAGTTATGGGCAATCCGTAGGGTGGGTTCTCCAAGGGCAACCCATTCATCCCAACATTAGTTGAGAACATACCCAGCAATTAGTTACATTGTGTATTTTGGCTACTTTGATCTTTACATTCTCATAAGAATTTTCGTGACTAATCTCTTGGTGAAACTCGAGGTGCTTCTGGTGACTAACAAGATACAACTTAAGCAGTACTTTAGTGACAAGATTGCTCATTCTTTTTCCTCAATCTCATTCCGGTTAGGAACAATAATTCTGTTGTCCATGGAGCTGGCCCCTTTTTAATTCCAGAATAATGCCCACAAGGTCCTTTGCTGTTCAGCTTTACCATGATCTCTGTGGGTAACAAGGCTTGGTGGGGTCCTCTCCCCTTGGGCTGGAGAGGTTCCAGGTCCTAGTCCCTGGCAGGTACCCAGGCTCCTGGCTGGAACTGGTGTGGAAGTCACTCAGTGTCACATCAGCCTTCACATGGAGCCCCATGTATCAGAGCATTTTCCAAAGAGGCTGCTGGGGCTAACAGGGAGATTTGGTTTGGCAGGATCTGTAAAACGATATCCCACAGCAACTCGTTCTGGCATAGAACACTCGGCTGCAGGGACATATTCCCACCATTCCTGCCCAAGTTTCAGGATTCAAACAGCGTTGTCTTTCTCCAGAGCTGTTCCTTCAGCTGGCTTGTGGGGGCCATTTGGCCTCTGCACCCACACTCTGGCTCTGTTATTAGGACTGCTGGATCCAAACCCTCTATCTCTACAAACAGTGCGCATTAGAGGTGGATCTCCTTCTTTCACAATTGTTTTTAAAACTGACAATATCAATATTTGTGCTACCCAGTCATGGGGTTGAATAATCCAATCTTTTCCTATATTGTTTAACAGATTAACTTCTCCTTGATAATTTGCATCAATTCCTCCTCCCATGATATGAACACTTTTCAAGGCCAAGCTGCAGAAGCAGTGATCAAACTGAAGTGTCCTGGAGGAATCAGAATTCCTATTCCTGTATTGATAACTCTCATTTGCTTCTGATTTGTCCTAATTAATTCTAATGCATGAAGGTCCAGCCCTGCAGCCTCTGGGGTGGCCCTGTCAGGGGCCATCACACCCAGAACAATTTCCCAGGAAGTCCAAGTCTCACTGTCCATGGTTGTATCTGCAAACTGGGTGCAGCTGTGCACACCCAGAGAATTTCTGTTTCCCCAGTGGGCCCATGTTAAGGGTATGGAGCACATCTGGGAGATGGGTTCTGCACTGGGACAGGTTTTCAGCTCCTCTTTTTTTCAACTGTTCTTTTAACAATCCCTTCACCCGTTCAATCAATCCTGCAGCTTGTAGATAGTCAGGTAAATGAAAAACTCACCAGTCTCATTTGCTGTATTTTTCACTGTAACACACAAAGCATTCTGCATCACAGTATCAGCAGACTCTATAAAAATAGCCAATTCCATCCCTTCCTCCTTTATTCCTTGTATACAATTTTCAAAGTTTACCACTGACATTTGGGTCTTGTTCTTTTCTGTCAGGTATTTAGTGTTACAGAGAGTAGCCCAAGCTAAAAAATTAGTATTGTCAGCATTATTTCACATTGTTGATTTTTAATTATATATATAAATGTATATTATTCTGTTGTGTTATATTATATATCTATTATTATTATTCATATTAATATCATTATAATTATTTAACTTGCACAAATGAACCTGAGCTGAAGATTTAAAACTTCCTCTGTCATTCCATGTGGGAACATTCCAAAACCAATTCTTCCTTTTGTGGTGCTGTTTCCAGTGTGCTGTTAACAAAATCCATCCTCATCTTCCCAAACCTAGAAGTTCTTTTCCTTTTTCCATATGCAACTTTTGGATGCATTTTCACACATCCAGCAGTTCAGCCTCTTTTAACTGACTGCTCCACTGCTCTCACGGTGCTCTGACCTCAGCCCATTCCAGAGCCAGTGAGCTCTAGGGAAGGGCTTCCCATCCAGGAATTTCAGACTTGACTGGTTCCTCACATTTACATTTAAAAAGTGACATTTTGTTGTGATCTGGCCAGACTATGCCAGTGTTGTTTTACCAGTGGGCAGGGTCAGAACCAAAGACACTGACACCAGCTGAAGGAATCAGTGTCACTTACTACAGTTCAAAGCAGCAAAGGAGTACAAAAGGAGCAGCTCAGCAATGCACCCAACCATCACTACCAAAGACTGCCTGCAGTGATTAAGAAAGACCCATCATCAGTTACCCTCAGACTTTCCCATCACCCACATCCACACATCAGCTGGGGGAAGCTGTCCCAGCCAAGGACTGGAGAGCCACTCCTGGACACTGGGAATTCCTGCAGGTGCCTCTGGCTACAGGTGAGGCTCCAACCTGGCTGGGAGAGGGCCCAGCTCTGACAGTGCTGAATAAACAGACAGCACTTCTAGTGTGGGAACATCTGGTTTCATCGTCCTCTTGGGTTCCTGCCAAAGCCTGGCCAGGGCCCAAGGAGGAACCAAGGGAGGTGACTTTGACCATCCAGCCCCAAACAAGGCCAGATGTCAGATTTCATGGCCTTGTCTGGCTTCTAAACACAGGAAGGTCAATACATGTCTCACTAATGAGTGGATACATCAATCACAGTGCTAATGACCATGCTTATTTCACTAATGAGCAGATACAAAGATAACCTTTGGTTGGAAGGTTGATGCAGAGGTCACCTTTGGCTCAGGGCCTGCTGTTCAGACCTCACTCAGGCCTCTTGGCCAGGCCTGGGATGAGCAGGGACATCTTTCACCAGATCAGGTTGTTCAGAGCCCTGTCCCAGCTGGACTTGAATGTTTCCAGGGATGGGGCATTGACCACCTGCAGCCCCCCACATCCCCCCTGGTCATGGAACCTGGCTGCAGAAATGGGTCCTTGGGGTGCTTTCCAAGGAAACTTGAACTGATGAGGGATCCAAAGCCAGCAGTGGGGTCAGTGCAGTGTCCATGGCTACAGCCCCTTGCAATGGCCCAGTGCAGGTTTGGGATGATGATCCACCCTCACTCCTGGCCCAGGGCAGGGCTGCAGTGCTCTTGGTGGCACCTTGGGCTTGGCCCACATTTGAGGAGGGTGTGTGTTTTCACTGGGGAAACTCAGGAGTTTTAGATTGCTAAAAAAAGGAAGAAAACCCCCTCTTTTGATTGTCTGCAGCCAGTTCTCTGAGCAAAGCAGGTCCCAGGTGAGTGAAATGAGACAGGAAGGGGTTGGGGAATGTGGAACAAGGTTGTCCACACTGGGTCACACCTCAAGGAACAGCTTCTCTGACCAGGCCAGATCTCCTTAGGAGGGACCCTGGATCACTATCAGTCACTGAATTCTGTACTCACCTCTGCTCTAAAGAGAAAAATACACCCTTTAAAATAGGAATGCATATTTCTTAGGAGCTCTTTGAAATATTTCTCTGTAATTCTAGGAAAAAAGACTTTCTAATGAACTGCACCAGACCAGGGGGAATCAAAGCACAGCCATGGTTTGTCAGGAATTGCTTTCTCCAAATGAGCCTCATGGTGCATTTGGTGCTGAGCCTTGAACCTCAGGGCCTGGGAAGAGATTGCACAAACCTTTCCAGGAGTGAAAGTCGGAGGAAAAACCCAAAGTGTCTCAAAGCAGTAATGGTTTCCACTAAAGTCCATCCTGAACACAAGGACTCCTCATAGACTCCTTGGAGGAAAGAACTGGAGGCCAGAATTGCACAAACCTCTCAGACTCAGTGTCAAAAATAAATTCCTTAATAAACTTTGAGTACTCTGAAGTAATAATGAGCACCACTGAGCCTTTATACTGACCAAGAATCCCAAGGGACTCATTAAAGTAGATAATTGGGGCCATGATTGCACAAACCTCTCATAGAGTCAGTTTTAAAAGGGAAACACCAAGTACCTTAAAATTACTGAAGTACCTTGAGGCATTAATGAGCCCCACTGAGTGTTACTACTGACAAAGCCTCTCAAGTGACTAATGAAAACAGATAATTGGAGGCTATCATTTCATGAACTACTCAGAGACTCCAAGGCAAGAGCAAAACCCAAAGTCCTTCGAAAAACCTGCAGTCCCTGGGAGCATTCAGGAGCCCCCCAGGGCCATTCATGACCCAGGCTCCCCAGGGACTCCTTCCAGCAGATCCTTGAGGCCACTGGCATGTGAGGGGGATGCTGAGGGCAGCACAAGGGGCTGACAGTGCCCAGCCTTGCTGGGGCTGTGCCAGGAGGCCCCAGGGCCTCAGGACAAGGTGTCTCCTCACAGCCCTTGGTGGCACAGAGGCTGCTGTGCCCCAGGGCACCACGACTTGGCTTCTCTTTGTCCCCATCTGTCATCACTGCCTCCAGCTCTCTGCTCTGGCTGGGGCCTGGGGACACTTTCTCTGTCCTGTCCCTCAGTGGAACCTGTTAAAATTTCAAGAAACTTTGGAGTTGGATTCTGACTGGGAATTCTTGAGAGGTTTCTTCAGCTCCCTTTTAGGGACTGATGCACAATGCCTGAGAGGGTCATTAAAGTCCTTGTGCTGTGTCTGTGCTGCTGAGCTGGGCCGGGCTCCTGGCACAGAGGCAGCTCCTGGCAAGGGCAGCGCTGCAGAGAGACAGCTCTGCCCAGGAGCAGCTCCTGAGCACAGCCCAGCAGGGCTGGGGCATTGCCTGCAGCCAGCCCGGGCACAGCACATGGGCACAGAGGGGTGAAACTCAGCCTGGGCTGGCAGCACAGAGCAGCACTGAGGGCTCACTAGAGGAGAAATCCTCCCAGGGTTGGGAACAGTCACTCTCTGGCTGGGGGAAGAGAAGCTGCAGCTCCTGCAGGGATCTCCTGGAGCTGGCACATGCCACAGCTTTTGGGCCCTTCCAGGAGGACTGTCCGAGGTGCTGCAGGGCAGGGATGTGGCCCTAGGGCAGGGCTGGGTGTCCCTGCTGCAGCAGCCGAGGCACAGCACAGGGCAGCTCCCTGGTGCCAGGCTCTGCTGCAGGGCTGAGCAGCTGGGGCTGCAGCCAGGGGTGCCCAGGGCTATCCTGCAGAGCAGGGTGATGCAGCCCAGGGCGCTGTGCTGGGCCAGGGACTCTGCTGCCTGCCAGGGACAGCTCTCAGCCGGCCCGGGGAGCTGCTCACAGCACTGGGGAGAAGCTGTGGGGGAAAGGAGCCGCCCTGAGCAGGGCAGGTGCTGCTGCTGAGAGGTGCTGAGTGGGGCAGGGCTGCTCCCAGCTCCAGACTAGCCTGGGCACTAGCTCTGGAGGACACTTGCTAAAAGGTTAGCCTGGGATTGCTGTAAAGGTCAGGAGATTTCCTGAGAGTGTTTCTCTTTCCTACTTGGAGAAGGATGGGAAAGTTTGGGTGATGACAAAAAGATTTTTGCTTTTAATACATATTTCATATATTCATAGCTCTGTTAACTATTATTATATAGTTATAAATCTATAAACCTTAATTTACTTTATTCAACTACTATTACATACTTAGATAAGTATAATCCTTAATTAACGGTAGTATGTTTCCTACTCTTTCTCTTAGATTTTGGAACAATAAGCTTCTAAATAAATTCCTGAAATACTGTATAGTCTTAGTATCAGGAAGGGAACCTACAGGATGAACATTTTGGTTTTTAACCACAGGGTGATCAGTCATAAAACAAGCTGGGCAAAGAAGCCCATCGTCCTATTCCAATGGATTTACCCACGGCTGTGTAACTGGGGCAACTGAATCTCCTATTGGATGTTCCTGTAAAATATACTAATTAATCAATCTTAATAAATTCTTGCAATCTAGGGCTGGGTATGCCACTCCCCTGATATGGTCACTGTCATCTGGTGCTCTCAGGGAGGCTCTGGCATTTGCAGCAGCTGAGTCAGGCACTGCCCTTGGGATTGCTGCCAGGCAGCTGTGTGCATGGGAATGGGGTGTCCAAGCTTGCCTGTGACCTGTGGGGCTGTGGGCAAAGGAGTCCATGGGAAAGGGGAAGGAGCTGAGCCCCCTCCCTGACATTCCATCCTGGGTGCACTCGGGGATCTCCTAGCTGTGTCCTTCCAAGCTCTGAGCTGCCCTCCTGGCTGCAAATATGTGCAGAGCCTCTGGGAGTGCCCTGAGTGTCCCACAGGGAAGTGCAGAGATGCCAGAGCTGAGGAAATGCTGCTGGGTTTGCCAAGGGAGCCGTGAGTGTCCTTGGCAGAAGGGGGTGCTGAGACCTTGGCCAGAGACTTTTGGAAAGGCTGAGACATTCAGGGATCCCTCTGCTCTGGGCAGGGTCTGCTTTAACTCAGGATGACAGAAGTATGATTGTGCTCGGATTGCAGCCAAAGCTGAAAATCCAGGGCAGTTGGTAATAAGCTCATTCAGCCCCTCACCTTCCCTAAGCCACGGGAAATACTTTTCCTCTCATCTCTCAGTGGCAAACTCTGAGTGTAACAGAAAAGCTGGAGATTTCTGACCTCAGAGAACCAGGAATGATGTGTGAGCAGGAAAATAATGGCTAAAATGCCTTCCTGCTCTCCATGTCCTTTCGAAGTGGGAGTGTATATCGCAACAAGCCTTTCTGCATTAGGAGTGATTTCACTGACAAATCCTGAATGTCCAGCCCTGTCTCTCTGCCACATGGCCACAAACCCAGTGCAGCAAGGCAGGGATGGCTCCTGGAGAGCCCCCACGCACTGGCCTGGCTGCTCCTGGCACACTCAGACAACACAACTGGAGCTCAGGCAGGGACCTGGGTGAAGGTTTTCCCAGAGCAGGAACAAGGGTGGGAGAGTCACAGCATGACAGTCTACAGGGAATGGCCCAGGTTTGGCTCAAAGCAGCCTCTCCTGACTTGTCACTGTCCTTTATCCATGAACAGGCCCCCATGTGCAGTCACAGCAAATGTCCAAGAGCAGCAGCTCCATCAGCCACTTCCTCCTGCTGGCATTGGCAGACACGCGGCAGCTGCAGCTCCTGCACTTCTGCCTCTTCCTGGGCATCTCCCTGGCTGCCCTCCTGGGCAACGGCCTCATCCTCAGCGCCGCAGCCTGCGGCCACCTCCTGCACACGCCCATGTTCTTCTTCCTGCTCAACCTGGCCCTCACCGACCTGGGCTCCATCTGCACCACTGTCCTCAAAGCCATGCACAATTCCCTCTGGGACACCAGGAACATCTCCTACTCAGGATGTGCTGCACAGGTCTTTTTCTTTCTGTTCTTCATCTCAGCAGAATATTTCCTGCTGACCATCATGTGCTACGACCACTCCATGTCCATCTGCAAACCCCTGCACTATAGGACCCTCCTGGGTAGCAGAGCTTGTGCCCACATGGCAGCAGCTGCCTGGGCCGGTGGCTTTCTCACTGCTCTGCTATTAACAGCCAATACATTTTCCCTGCTCCTGTGCCATGGCAATGCCCTGCACCAGTTCTTCTGTGAAATCCCTCCAAACCTTAAGCTCTCCTGCTCACACTCCTGCTTCAGGGAAGTTGGAGTTATTGTGTTCAGTGCCTGTTTTTCATTCAGTTGTTTTGTGTTCATTGTTTTCTCCGATGTGCAGATCTTCAGGGCTGTGCTGAGGATCCCCTCTGAGCAGGGACGGCACAAAGCCTTTTCCACCTGCCTCCCTCACCTGGCTGTGGTCTCCCAGTTCCTCAGCACTGCAGTGTTTGCCTACCTGAAGCCCCCCTCCATCTCCTCCCCATCCCTGGATCTGGCTCTGTCAGTTCTGTACTCAGTGGTGCCTCCTCCAGCCCTGAACCCCCTCATCTACAGCCTGAGGAACCAGGAGCTCAAGGCTGCAGTGTGGAGACTGATGACTGGATGGTTTTGGAAACATTAAACTGCTGGCCAATTTCTGTGAATCGCTTGTAATAAAAGACATTTTGATATTTATTGCTGCTTTCATTTTGGAGGTTCACTTTCTTATTTTATTTTTCACTTTTGTTTGCCACGAATAGTCATTGTTTGTGCCATTTCTCATTTGGTTTCTCTCCACTGTCTTTGTGGCCACAGTGTCAGTGAGGGCCTGCACTCTTGGTGGCTTTAAACAAACTAAAGGATCTGCCAGCAAAGTTTTCTGCAGAGATCACCCTTTACTTCCCTTCTCTGAAGCTGCAGCAGCAATGTCTGTGTGCAGAGCTGGGAGAAGATCAGTGCTGGCAAAGCAGCTCTGCCCAGGAGCAGAGAAATGGCAGCACTGGTTCAGGAGCCCCTGTTTGCACTGCACAGAGCAGGCGTGAGCACCCCCATGGTGTTGGTGTGGGGAGATGAACTTAAGTGAGCACAAATGCCATCAGTCCCTGGGGCCAGGAAGGGCTAGCGGACAGCAGGGAAACCACTCAGGTTTGTGGTGGCCTCTGAAGTCAGCCAGAAAGTTTGTTCCCATGACCTGTGAGTTTCCTGTGCCACTGCAGTCATTGCTCAGAGCCAGGGCTGCCTGGCAGCCACCCCCAAACTGCCCTCAGCATTTCCCTTGCTGTACTTTGGCTTTCTTTACTCTTCCCTGGTACAATTTTTTTCTATTGCCCACCCCTGTTCCCTCCCCTGCCAACAGCCCATCCCTGTTTGCCCTTTCCTCTCTGGCCCCACTCTCCATTTCAGCTCCCTAGTTCCCGGCATCATGGGAACGTCCCCTGGGGAGCAGGATCCTCCTCCAAGTGCTTCAGGAATTGTCTGCAGGCTCCTGCAGTGCCTCATGCTGCTCCCTTGCCACAGGCACCACAGGCCAGGGGGGCACATCTGGGCTGCTGTGTCTGGCTGTGGGGCTCCCTGTTCTGGGCAATGAGGAGGAGCTGCAGAGGCTCTGCAGGACTGACAGGATGGGCTTTGGGGCTGTGAGGAGAAGCTGAGGCACCTGGGTTGCTGGACTTTCTGAAGAGGAGGCCCAGGACTCATCCTGCAACTGCTGCAAGGGTGGTTTCAGAGAATCACAGAATCAGCAAGGTTGGAAAAGACCTTGGACATCATCAAGTCCAACCTGTGCCCTGACACTGCCTTGTCTCCCCTGAGCCTCCTCTTCTCCAAGATGAATAACCCCAGCTCCCTCAGACGCTCCTCACAGGACTTTTGCTCCTGACCCCTCACCAGCCTTGTTGTCCTTCTCTGGACACACTCCAGTCCCTCCATGTCCTTCCTAAATTGGGGGGCCCAGAACTGGACACAGCACTTGAGGTGCTGCCCAACCAGTGCCGAGCTCAGGGAACGAATGACTGCCCTGGTCCTGATGGCCCCACTGTTCCTGATCCAGGCCAGGTGTCATTGGCCTTCTTGGCCTCCAGGGCACACTGCTGGCTCATGTCCAGCCTGCCGTCCATCAGCACCTGCAGGTCCCTTTCTGCCTAGCCGCTCTCCAGCCACTCTGTCCCCAGCCTGTAGTGCTGCAGGGGTTGTTGTGGCCAAAGTGCAGAACATGGCACTTGGACTTGATAAACCTCACATAGTTGGATTTGGTCCCTGGATCCAGCCTGCCCAGGGCCCTGTGCAGAGCCCTCCTACCCTCCAGCAGATCCACACTCACACCCAGCTTGGTGTCATCCGTAATTTGTTAATGGTGGAGTCGATCCCCTCACCCAGACCATCAGTGAAGATATTAAACAGGACTGGGCAAAACATACATCCCTGGGGGACACCACCAGTGCCTGGACACCAGCTGGATGCAGCACCATCCCCAGCACTCTCTAGGCCCAGCCTCCTGACAGTTCTTCATTCTCCCAGCAGAGAGGGAACCTGCCCAAGCTGTGGGCTGCAGCTTTTCCAGGGAATGCGGTGGCTCACTGTGCCAAAGGCTTTGCTGCAGTCCAGGTAGACACATCCACCAGGCGGGTCACCTGGGTATAAAAGGAGCTCAGGTTGGTCAGGCAGGACCTGTCCCTCCCAAACCCACGCTGACTGGGTCTGATCCCTTGGCCATGCTGTAGGTGCTGTGTGATGGCACTCAAGGGGATCTGTTCCATGACCTTGCCAGGCACTGAGGTCAGGCTGACAGACCTGGAGTTCCCCAGATCCTCCTTCCAGCCCTTCTTGGGGATGGGCTCACATTGGCACCTCCAGCCCTCTGGGAGCTCCTCAGTGAGCCAGGACTGATGAGAAATTATGGAGAGCAGCTTGGGGAGCTCATCCCCCAGCTCCCTCAGCCCCCGAGGATGGATCCCATCTGATCCGAGACACCTGTGAGGATCTGAGTGGCTCAGCAGGTCACCAGCTGCTTCCTCCTGGATTACAGGGGCTGTTCTGCTCCCTGACCCCATTCACCAGCTCAGGAGGACATTTGTCCTCCTCAGGAGGCTGGGGATGAAGAAAGAGCCATGAACACTTGTGCTGAGGTGCTCCAGAATCCAGAGGGATGGTGGAGAACTGGGAAGCAACAAGTTCTCACAGACATTACAGTAATGGAAGCCTTTGGTGTGAAGTTCCCTGAAGGAACTCCCAAGGGAGTTGATGCTATAATAACTAGTACCAGAAGGCACAAATGTAGTAACACTAGGAAATGGCCTATATGAGCCACAGGCAATGGCTTAGAAAAAAAATCAATATATCTATTCATATATTCTATTTATTATGGCATATATAAAATATATAATATGTAGCATTATATATTATAAATGACATATTCGATACTTATAAATATGTATTATTCTAGGCATTTTGATAAATATTTTCCTTTCATATAGATTTGATATATTCCTCCAACTCGAGGGAGTGAAGATGTACTGCTGCTGAAAACCTTCTGCCCACACAGCAGTCAGCCCACTGGGCTGTGCATGCACACCCACCCACTGCCCTTGTTCTTCTCGGCATCTTGGGGCTGCTGTGGGCACAGAAACGGGATGAATTTATACCGACACTCGTCCAGCCTGTCATGAACGCGGATATGGGAAGGCACAACACAGAGCCCTCAAATAACTTACATTATCTATCATTCGTCCCAAGAAGGGAGGGGGAGGGAAGCCCACCTCAAAGTCCCTTTACCCCCCACACACACACAATCTCCGCGCAGCCACACGCCGCTGCTCCTTTCCCTTCCCGTGCAGAAACCGAGTGCGCAGGGGGAGGGAGGAGACGGGGAAGCGCCGTCAGAACAACAGGTTCCGACCGAATCAGGAGCCGAGGGCGGAACTGCGACACACGTGCGGGAGGGCGATCCTAACCTATCTCGCCGGGACGCGGAATGCGGCGGAGCGCGGTCAGAAAGCACGTCGGACAGGGCAGGGGCGGATCGCAGGGGAAACCAGATCGCGGACGAGCGGGCCGAGATCGCAGGCGGCAGGACAGGGGCGCGGGGGGAGCCGAGAACCGAGTAGTCAATTCGGCGCACGCCGATGACGCAAACTACGGAAAGCAACACAGTTCAAAGTACATCCGCGTCGTGGAGCGCAGGGTGGGGGCCGAACCCGGAAACACCGAGCAGAACACTACAAATCCCAGAAGCCTCAGCGGAGAATCCTGGCGCAGGCGCGGCAGGAGCGGGACGAGGCTCGAAGCGCGATCCTGCTCTGGGCGGGACAAATTCTGATGACGAAGGAGAAGGGGCGAACCCTGAGCGTGAGCGGGGAGGGCACACTCCGTCAGGCGCCGCCGGGCCGGGACAGGCAGAGGCGGGGCATAGCCGAAGCGGAAAGTGTCTCGAGGGTGCCACCCCCAGGCAACAGATGCCACGGAGCCCGACTCCGCCCACCAGCAGCTTGTTAGTTTCTGATTCGCCTGCCCGCAATGATTCGGAAACAGCTGCTGAGTTTTTGCAGATGGGCGCGCGTCCAAAACTATCTCAGATTTTACAGATGTACCCAGAACTTGAAAGCATGTTGAGAACTCCGAGCCCGCAGAAGCCAGCTGTTGACGTGCTGTCGTCACCCAGGGGCGGAGCAGCGAGGCCGCGGGCGCAGAGGCCATCAATCACACGAAACGAAGCATCTTTCACCGATAAGACACCCACGTTGCACCGATTTTTTCCAATTTCATATAAAAAATCAACTTCTTTAGAACAGCAGTTCAAACAAAAGCCGAGAGAACCTTTGCCGATGGTGAGGGACGATGAGGCTGCGGAGGAGGATCAGGACATGTCAATTACTGATGATGACATCATCAGAAGCACTGCCTCCGAGGGCATTCCTGTCCGGAAAGTAAAAGCACTTGAGTTTTCACGGCAAGCTTCATCCTTCTTGTTTTCTAAGGACTTTATGAAGCAGTTTTTCTGGCAATTCACTGAAGCAGCTTCAGAATTTCAACACAACCCCATGTCTTCTTTCTCTCGGATTTTTCTTCCTAAGAAAGGTGCTGCAGAGAAATTTGATGATGCCGAGCAATCCGTAGTTCCTGTTCTGCGGGAAAAAGAAAAAGAAAAGGAAAAAGAAAAGGAAACAAAACAGGATGAGGTGCAGCCTCAAAAACAGGTATATCCTAGAAAGGATGAAGCAGCAGCAAAACTGCAAACACAGCAGTCAATTCCAGCGTCAGACAAGACACAAGCTTCTGCTACACCGGAATTTCTTGCAACAGACTAGACGGACATAAGGAAATATGCATTAAAAGGGGAGACACTTCAGATGGGTTCAAGAAGCATGGCTATGCCAGTGACTTATGATGCACAGGATGCAAACCCAAGATGGGAGCGATTGGATTGTGAAGTCGTCAGGGATCTGATGAAAGCCGTTCGTGATAATGGATTAGAATCTCCATACTTCAGACAACTTTTAAAAGAGACATTTAATATATATGATTTAACACCATATGACCTCAAATCCCTTGCTTCAATGATCCTGACTGACTCACAGTTTATCATCTGGGAAGCAAAATAGAGAAAAGCTCTTAATGAGCTCAGAGTCAAATATCAGGCGAGAGCAAATGCAAGCTTCACTGTAGCACAATTAGCCAGCGATCCACCTCTTGACAATCCAGCACATCAAGCCAGACTTTTTCCTCGAGACGTGTTAGCAGACATCAAAAATGCAGCCAGAAAGGCAATGGTGCAAATTTCACCAGCAGGAGTTACAGGAAATAGTTTCACAAATATAAAGCAAGGTCCTTCAGAATCCTTCACCTCATTCAGCGATCGTCTCACACAAGCAGTGGACAGGCAAGTCACTGATGAGGGGGTGAAGTCACATTTAATTCAGTGTCTTGCATTTGCAAATGCCAATCCAGAATGCAAACGTGTCATCAGTGCAATGCCAAGCCAACCCTCTACAGCAGAAATTCTAGAGGCATGCCGCAAGGTGGGGACGCCACAGCACATTGCCATGATTTTAGGGGATCAAGTGGAAAAGGCTGTCAAAGAAGCATTCGCAAATTTTCAACAAAGGCAATGCTACAAGTGTAGCAAACAAGGGCACTTCAAGAAAGACTGCCCACAAGTTACAAACAATGCAGACTCATCAGATCCTTGTCCAACATGCAGGAGAGAGAAACATCAAGCAAGCGATCGCCCAGCAAAAAACAATGCGAATAGAAGAACTCAGTCAGGAAACTCCAAAAGGAGCTCAAATTGTCAACGCGCGATGACGCAAGTAATGGCGATGACTCAAGAACAGGCTCTGCAAGGGAGACAATCATCAAGGAACCGCTGAGGTGTAGCGACCTGGTTCGGGAACAACACGGCAGCCTCACCTAGGCTGCTCGGTCCATCAGCTCACAGACACCAATGTGGTGGACGGCAAATGGCGCTTTATTAACTGATTACATGGAGTTTTAAAACTTCTGTTTGCTACATCACATCCATCTGCTTACGTTACAAGTTACGTGTTGCTTACCTTATCAAGGACACTAACCAACTAGTTGTTGAGGGAGGGGTTCTGTCTACCCATACAACGCGACATCTTCCGACCGCCTGTCCCTATTCTCCCACATCTCCCCCCGCCATGATTAAGTAAAATGCTTATAAAAGTATAAATGTTATAAAAATGCAAAAGCTGTTAAGGTTACTATAATAGGATACAAAAGCGGTATAAAATGTTAGTAACAAGCGCACTTCACGGTAATTGCAGGCGTTCGACAAAGAGGACGTTAACTTTTTCTAAACGGCTTCTAACAAACGACACTAACTTGTTCAAAATGCAAGGCCCAAAAATCAATGCCAAGAGTATCATGGTGAGAGGGCCTATTAGGGTGGAAACAAGGGTGGCCAGCCATGGGGACTGATTGAACCATGACTCGAACCATCCTTGTTGGGCCTCTCTCTCTCTCTTTCTCTGGGCCAGTCTTTCTCTCAGCTCGGCCATGGAGTCTCACACGACTCCGGTATGGTCTGCATAAAACCAGCATTCTTCTCTCAAGGCGGCACACAGGCCTCCTTGCTGCATAAGCAAGAGGTCCAGTCCTCGCCTGTTCTGCAGGACGACTTCTGAAAGCGAGGAGATAGATCTTTCCAGAGAGGAGATGGATTTTTCAATTCTCATTAGGTCCTCATCAATTGTCATTTGCAGCTGAGAGAGTCTTTGATGTTGGGTCACGAGAGCTGAAACACCTATGGCTGCACCAGTGGTTCCGAGGCCAAGGAGCATTGCAATGGTTATACCTGTTATTACTCCTCTTTTGCGGAGCTGGACGGTTTCTTCTAAAAAGCGATACATTTCTTCTTCTTGGTGATACAGGACTCTAGGAACAATCAGAACTTGGACACAAAAGTCAGCAAGGTTATTGAATTTACTAAGATACACACGGGGGGTTATTCCGATTTGTTGACAGACCCACATTCCTGATAGGAACAGAACTGCCCACTTATCAGTCTTTCAACTAGGTTGAATGAACTCAGTACAGATATTTCCCATCTGCTTCGCTACGGTTACGCTGCCAAAGCATTTGCCTCAGCCTGTGACTTGACTCAGGGTAATTTCCTTCCGAGGGGTGTCCCACTTACAGTTGTGTGGATTATCTGCTGCAGAATATTCAAAAGGAACATCAAGGGCGACACCCTCATAAAAAGGAGGTTCTGCATTATAACATAACCAGCATGATTTTGTAAAGTTTGGATTGGATTGGTTCAACCTCAAAAAGATAGCATTTAACACACTAAGAAACGGATTGTAAGGATCTGACTTAGGTTTTTGGTAGATAGCTAAAGGACTGAATGAGGAGGAGGTGCCAGGTGTGGCCTCTCTCCTATGTCTGCATGCTGTGAGAATCTGATGGGGTCTAATTGATCGGGGTACTGAAGGTAGGAGTCTGATAATTTGCACGTTTGCCCAATTTAAATGCCTGGCTGCACTTAAAGCCTGCCATTTCACTAGTAATTGCGGTATGGATGGCTGCCTGAATTGGGGCAAAACGCTCCTCTTTTGCAACATGCCTGATCATGTCTGCAATGCTGGACCCAAGTGGTAAAGACCGTAAAATGTCCTTAGTGGCTGAATTGCATTGTTGGTGCAAGCACTCTGCTAACACAGGACCCTTTGCCTCTGAAGGCAAAGCTAAGGAGTTGAGTGCTGCTTGGAGCCGGTCCACGAATTGTGTAAAACTTTCACTCTCATTTTGCTTTACTGTGGACCATGATGATGGTTTAGCAATGACCTTGGAAGCAGAATGGATGGCTTCCCTGGCAGCACGGGTAGTTGTCATGACCTCGTGGGCCCGCAGGCCCTCGGCTTGTGCCTGGGGGGTGATCATGGTTGGGTCTGTGCCCATGAGCCGTTGCAGGCTGCAGCCATATAGAGGATGATCTGCACCAGTGACCAGAGCTAGCTGCTTTGCACAGTTGTCCTCCCACTCTTGTTTAAAAACAATGATCCCTGCTCCATCAAAAATCAATCTACAAGTTTGCTTTATATCAAATGGGAGCATGTCATCCCCTCCAAAAAGACCATCAATGAGAGTAGAAACCATTGCTGAATTGATCCCTTTATCAGTGATTGCTTTAACAATTGCTTGTACATCTTTAGGATTTACCGGTGAGTACATTCTCCGGTTTCTGCCTGCCCCCCCTTAATCGGATTGGAAAAGCTAGTTTGGCCGATGGATTCCAATCGGCACATGCCATCTGTATCTTCTTCCAGTCTGTGAGGGGAGTTTGTTCTTTTTCTGACTTCCCCTCAACCCGAGTAGAAACATTGTTGTTACTGATTTTATATACTGTTACTTCCTCTTTGTTGGAGCCGGAGCCAGAGCCGGCAGCAGAGGACTGGCTGTCCCAGTCCCAGCTAAAGTCCGATTCAGAGTCGGAAGTCGACTGACTGGCTGCTTCCGGGCTCTGGACCCTTTTGGTCGGGCTCTGACCCCGCCCCTTTCCCTCAGGGCTGGGCTGTCCCTTCCCTCTGGGCCCCGCCCCTTTCCCGCAGGGCTGGGCCGTCCCTTCCCTCTTGGCCCCGCCCCTTTCCCTCAGGGCTGGGCCGTCCCTTCCCTCTTGGCCCCTGCCCCTTTCCCTCAGGGCTGGGCCGTCCCTTCCCTCTTGGCCCCTGCCCCTTTCCCTCAGGGCTGGGCCGTCCCTTCCCTCTTGGCCCCGCCCCTTTCCCTCAGGGCTGGGCCGTCCCTTCCCTCTTGGCCCCGCCCCTTTCCCTCAGGGCTGGGCCGTCCCTTCCCTCTTGGCCCCGCCCCTTTCCCTCAGGGCTGGGCCGTCCCTTCCCTCTTGGCCCCTGCCCCTTTCCCTCAGGGCTGGGCCGTCCCTTCCCTCTGGGCCCCCGCCCCTTTCCCTCGGGGCAGAGCCGCCCCTTGCACCTGTGCTCCCCCCGCCTCCTGCTGTGGGAGCTTCTCGCCTTAGAAAAACGTGCTTTTTGGCAAAGATTAGTTTCAATTCCCTCTTTGAGTTCTCCCCCCTTTTTCTGCTCGCGCATGCTTGAGTTAGCAAACAAACTCTCTTTGTTTTCATTGGCAACAAGCCCACAATCTAAAAGACCTTCTTTGTTTTCTGTAGTATTGCTATCTCACATGAATTCCATATTTGATACAATCGCATTCCCGCTTTCCCCGACGGATTCAGTGCTATCTTGCGGCACATACGGTGGAGGTCCCTCTCCTGCTTTTCCAGCATTCCTAGCTTCTTCAGATAGGCTGTTATAAAATGACTGCACCTGCTTTTTTCCCTCAGCGAATGACCCTGAGCTTGGAGGCTTTGAAGCGAGCCCTTGCTCCTCCGAGCCTCTGCACTCCGCAGAACCAACCCCATCAACACTCTGAACATTATCACTAACCTTCAGACTACATTCTTTTACACTCTGAAAATTCTCAACAACAGTTCCCTCTGAGAAAGTTTGCATCGCTGCTGCGATACCCAACTGGGAGGAAACCTTAAACAATTTTGGGCAGCTTTCCAGGTCTCCTGCTCCTGTAAAGCCTTCTGCAAGGCTTCCATGGCCCTTCTCCATGCCTTAAGATTTTTCCCTGAGCCGGAAGACATTGTGTCTTTGGCAAGGGCCTTAGTACATTGATCCTGTGATAAATGTCCTACAGTTAATTCGTGTTTCAATATGTCTGTATTGTAATACACCCATATAAAATATAAGTTTGTATCTACCTGTACATGTTCTAAGAAAAACTGAGATAAAACTGTGAGATATCTTTAAGGTTAATTCATGTAATTTTTATATCTGCAAAACATAAAAGCCATACAGGGAAAGGTACAAGGTATTCCTGCTGGCAGCACAACACCAGAAAAGGGACACAAGGACTATGTTAGGAATGTCAGCAAAATGCCTCTGCCAGGAAACCCTGAAAGAACACAAAAACCATGGAAGAAGCAGATGAACTACTCATGAACCGATTGATTACATCAGATCTGTATCTCACCCGTTTCCTCCGGACATTATCATATCTACTCATATCTCATCCGACTCCTCCGGACATTACCATATCTACGACACACCTGGGCTCAGCCATTAAGGTCATTGTTAACCCAGGAAAAACTATTCAGGACACCTAGACCCAAACATGAATAGTTAATGAAGCTGCCGCGGATAGGGAAAAACATCGGAGCCTCATCTTTTCTCAGCGATCCTTTGTATAAAAAGGGGCAGCTACAAGCCGAAAATGTGAACTTGGGGGGATAACAGACTGGCAGAGTGTGTTATCAGTGTTCACCCAGCACCGACCCCGGACTCGACACTGTCCTCTTAACTGTGGCTGTCCGAGACTGTCATTTTGTCTCTCCAATAAAAATTCTAAATTTTGATTTCTAAAATTTGGTCTATCTCATTTATAACAATCCCAAACATCTGGGTGGAGGATATCCACCGGTCTATCAATGATACTAAGTTGCAAAAGCCTCGTCACTGCGAGGGTAAAATCTTTTGCTTTACAATTCCCCACTGTTTATGAATCTGAGAAACTACCTTCACGAGAGCTTCCATCCTCTGCGTGGGTCCGGAGGCGTCCCTCCTGCTGAGCTGGCCCCGCCGCTTGGCCATTGTTCACCCGTCCAGGCAACTCCCGTTCTCCAGGGCGATGTTCCCAGGTTTCGGCACCACTTGCTGCCTCCGCTGAGGCGTAGCGACCTGGTTCAGGAACAACATGGCAGCCACAGCCAGGCTGCTCGGGCCATCAGCTCACAGACGCCAATGTGGTGGACGGCTCATGGCGTTTATTAACTGATTACATGGAGTTTTAAAACTTCTGTTTGCTACATCACATCCGTCTGCTTACGTTACAAGTTACGTGTTGCTTACCTTATGAAGGACACTAACCACCTAGTTGTCGAGGGAGGCGTTCTGTCTACCCGTACAACACGATATCTTCCGACCGCCTGTCCCTAATCTCCCACAGGAACAGCAGACCAGCGCCCTCAGCAGGACAATCAGCAGTGATCCAGAGTTACTCCCACCAGGGGCGCAATGTGACTTGGCAACTTCCAAAGTGATACGTCTTTTGGATGACAGTTATGCAGTGATACCCACTGGTGTCACTGGATCTTCGTAGAAGAGACAGGACTTTCTAATCATAGGTAAGGATAGAAGCAGTATTTTGAGACTTGTTATTTACCCTTCTGTCATTTCAGCAGATTGCAATGATGAGTTGACAGTTTTAGCGAAGCCTCATCAACCACCATTCCCCCTTCACCTCTCCACACCAGCTCGAGGGAGTCTCTGTCCATGGCAAGATCTCCTTTGGCAGTCTACATTGACACAAGTTGGCTGCAGGAGGCATTTGCCTTGGACGACTCCCCAGATGGGACGGAAAAAATGCAGCAGCGATTCCAGTGGAAAGAAAAGGCAACGCCCTTTGGGGAGACACCAGCGTGAGCTCCCTACAAGTGCAGGCCTTTAATCCCTTGCATAAAGCAGCATCCATCCATGGAGCAGCACAAGTGTTTTGATGACAATGCCGACAAAACTGCCACCCTTTCCTGCTGCTGCAGGTGACTCCAGCTCACAAGAAATGTGCCAAGTGTGCCAAAGATAGGCAGACATAGTGAGAAAAAAACAGGGTTTTTTTCCATTTTCTTCAGGAAATATTTGGATATTTTGGGTCTGAATTTGGGGATTTTGGGGAGATTTCTGGGGATTTGGGGAGGAATTTTTTGGGGTCCAATTTGGGGAATTTTTGGGATATTTTGAGCAGAATTTTTGGGGAATTTAGAGCCAGATTTTTGAAAAATTTTGGGGATAATTTGAGAATTTTTTGGGAGGTCTTGGGTCCAATTTTCTGGATTTTACAGGGAATTTTTTGGGAATTTTGCCGATTTCCAAATCCCATTTTTCTCCATTTGTCCGGGACATTTTTTGGATGAAATTTTCACCATTTTTTGGGATAAATTTGGGGAATTTGGGGATTTTTTTTCCTGCAGCCCAAGGTGGCCCGGGTGGCGGCTGAGGCTCTGCCAAAGCTTTTGGGGGAATTTTGGGATCCCCAAAATCCCGAAACCAAATCCTGGTACCTGCTGGAGATGCTGCTGGAGGTGCTGGGTGAGGGAAAGCTGAGAAAATTTGGGAAAATTTTGGAAAATTTGGGAATTTTGAGGAAAAAATTGGGAATTTCTGAGGGAAATTGGGGAATTTTGAGGGAAAAAATTGGGGAAATTTGGGTGATTGGGGGAAAATTTGGGGAAGTTTGTGGGGAAATACGGAATTTTGAGGGAATTTTGGGGAAAATTTGGGGGAAATTTGGAAAAATTTGGGAATTTTGAGGAAAAACTGGGATTTTCTGAGGGAAACGGGAAATTTGAGGGGAAAAATTGGGGAAAATTGGTGTTTGGGGGAAAAGTTGGGGGAAAATCTGGAAATTTGGGGAAAAATTGGGGGAAATTTGGGAAATTTGAGGGAAATTTGGGGAATTTTGGAGAAAATTTTGGGGAAATTTTGGAATTTTGAGGAAAAAATTGGGAATTTATGAGGGAAATTGGGGATTTTTGAGGGGAAAATTGGGGAAATTTGGGTGATTGGGGGAAAATTGGGGGAAAATTCAGAATTTTGAGGGAAATTTGGGGAAATTTGGGGAAATTTTGGAAATTTTGAGGGAAAATGGGAATTTTGGAGGAAATTGGGGGAAATTTTGGGATTTCAGGGGGAAAAGTGGGAATTTAGGGAAATTCTGGGAAAATATTTGAATTTGGGGGACTTGGGGTATATTTGGAGAAATTTGGGGAAAATTTAGGAAAAATTGGGGGAAATTTGGGGGAAAATTTGGGAATTTTGGAGGAAAAATTGGAACTAATTCGGGGGAATTGGGAAAATTTGGGGAAAATTTGGCAGAATTTGGAGAAAAGTTGGGAATTTTGAGGGGGATTGGGGGAAATGTCAGAATTTGGGGGGAAATTTTGGAAAAATTGGGAATCGGGGAAAAATTTTGGGAAAAAAATGGGAATTTTTAGGGGAAATTTGGGAAATCTGGGAAAATTTGGAGTTTTGGCGGGAAATTTTGGGAAGAAAATTCTTGGAAAATTTGGGAATTTGGGCGCAAAAGTTGGGATTTGAGGAAATACAGAAAAAATTGGGGGAAATTTGGGGGGAAATTGGGAATTTTGGAGGAGATTGAGGGAAAAATGGGGAAATTTAGAAAAAAATTTGGGAAATTCTGGGAAAAGTTTGGGGATTTTGGGGGAAATTTCGGGGGAAAATTTGGGGAAAAAAGTGAATTTGGGGGGAACTGGTGGAATTGTGGGAAAAATGAGGAAAAATTGAAAAAATTACTGGAAATCTGGAATTCTGGGAGGGATTTGGGGGAAAATGTGGGTGGAAAAATCGGGTGAAATTTGGGAAAATTGTAAAAAATCGGGAGGAAATTGGGGGAAAATTGGGAAAACTTCAGAATTTTGGGGGGAAATTGGGGAAAAATTGGCAAAATTTGGGAATTTTTGTGAATTTTTCACCCTTTTTTTGTTGTTTTTTGTGTTCTTTCTGTAATGTTTTGCTGATTGTGCTGAATTTTGGGGTGAATTTGGGTGGATTTGGGGCCGCCCAGGGGAGGGGGTGCAGCCCTTGCTGCCTCAGGTGCTTCCCAGGATTTTGGGAGCTTTGGAGCCATTGGGAAACGCCCAGAGCCGGGAGCTGGCGCTAAGTACGCTGCACGCGCTGGCTGAGTCCGGAAAAAAACGGCCAAAAACGGCCAAAAAAATCATTAAAAATGTCCCAAAAACCATCGAAAATGCACACACCTTCCCCCCCCCCCCCCCCCCCCAGGAATTCACAAAAAAAAAATCCCAAAAAAATCCAGAATTCCCCCCCAAAAAAGCCCAAAAATTCCCCACAAAATTTCTCCAAGAATCCCCAAAAAATTCCCCCCCAAAATTTGCCAAGAAATTCACAAAAAATTCACCCAAAATTCCCCCCAAAATCCCCCCCAAAATTGTAAAAATTCCAAAAAAATCCCCAAAAATGACCCCAAAAAATCCAAGAAATTAATGAAAAAATTCCCCAAAAATCCTAAATTTAAAAAAAAAAAAAAATCGTCCCCAAAAAAATCCGCACAAAATTTCTCCAAAAACCCCAAAATTCGCCAAATATTCCCAAAATAAATCCCAAAAAATTCCCCCCCAAGAAACCCGAAAATACCACTTGACAAATCGCAAAAAAATCCTGAAAAATTTCCAAAAAATAAAGAAAAAAAGCCCTAAAAAATCCCCAAAATTTCCCTCAAAAATTCCCAAAATCCCTCAAAATTCCCTCCAAAAATTAAAATATTTTTTAAATCTCAAAAAAATCATTAAAAAAATATTTGCAAAAAAAAAATCTCCAGAAATTCCCCAGAATTCCCCCCAAAAATCCCAAGAAGTTCACAAAAACTGGGAAAAAAATCAAAAAAATAATAAAAATATCAGGAAAAAAAACCAAAAAAAAAATCAAAAATTCAGCAAACCCCCCCCAATCCCCCAAAATGTCCCCAAAAAAAAATTTTAAAAAAATCATAAAAAATCGTCAAAAAAACCCACAAAAAATTCCCCCAAGCTCAAAAATTCCCCCCAAAAAATCAACCCCCCCCAAAAATCTGCAAAAAATCCCAAACAATTCCCAAAAAATTAAGAAAAAAGCCCCCCAAAATCCCCAAAAATCCAAAACAGTTCCCAAAAACTTCCCCCCAAAAAATCACAAAAAGTCCCCAAAAATCCCAAAAATTTCCAAAAAAATTCCCAAAAAATCCCCAAAATTCTGCACAAAAAACTCCAAAAAATTCCAAAAAATAAATTCCCAAAAATTTGCAAACAATCCCAAGAAATTCCCAAAAAATTGAGAAAAAAGCCCCCCAAACCCCCCCCCAAAAATCCAAAAAAATTGCCCCTCAAAAAATTCCAAAATATCCCCAAAAATTCACAAAAATTCCCCAAAAAATCCACAAAAATTCAAAAATAATCCCCCCAAAATTAAGAAAAAAAGCCCCGAAAACTCCCCCCAAAAAATCCCCAAAATCCCAACTCCCCCCAAATTTCCAAAAAATTCCCCCAAAGTTTCTAAAAATTCCAAAAAAAATCCCTGAAAAATCCCTGAAAAATTCCCCAAAAATTAAGGAAAAAAACCCAAAAAATCTGCAAAATTCCCCCCCCCCAAATCCACGAAATTAAAAAAAAAAAAAAAAAAAAAAAAATCCTCTGAAAGTTCACAAAAATCAAAAAAAATTCCCCACAAAAAATTCCCCCCCAAAAAACCCCAGAAATCAAAAAAAAAAAAAAAAAAAAAAAAAAAAATTCCCCCAAAATAAAAACCATCTACAAAAAAATTTCCCGAAATTTCCCCCAGAAATCCCCGAAAATTTACAAAAATCCTCCCCCCCCCCAAATTCCCAAAATTTAAGAAAAAACCCCAAAATACCCCCCCAAATACCCCAATTTTCCCCCCAATTCCCGGGGTTTTTTTCCCGTTTTTTCCCCGCCTGCGGCTCCGAGTCGCTGCCCCTCCCCTCCCCGCCCTCGCCGCCGTCACCGCCCTGGCCGGTTACAGGCACTAGGTGAGACTGCGAGCTACTGGGTTATACTGGTTTGTACTGGGAGTTACTGGTTTGGACTGGTTTGGACTGGTTTATACTGGGATTGACTGGGGAGGGACTGGTTTGGACTGGGAGGTGTTTTGGGGCGATTCCAGGCGGTCTTGGGGCTTTGAAATGGCGGGAAATGGAGAAAAAAGGGAGGAATTGAGGAATTTTATACTGGTTTATACTGGTTTATAGTGGTATGACACTGGGAGTTACTGGTTTATACTGGGAGGGACTGGGATAGGATTTGGGGCGATTCCGGGCGGTTTTGGGGCTTTGAAATGGCGGAAAATGGGGAAAAAATTGTGATTAAATGAGGAAAATTTTATACTGGTCTATACTGGTTTTTACCGGTTTGTACTGGTTCCAGAGGTGCTGGCGGCGCTGGGCCCCACCCAGGTGGGGGAGGGACTGCTGGAGGCGCTGGAGCTCGGCCTGAGCCTGGGGGGGGCGGGGGGGCGGCGACGTCTTCAGGGTGACGTGAGTCCCAAAATGGCCGGAATTCACCCCAAAAATCACCCAAAATTCACCCAAATTTCACCCAAAAATCACCTGAAATTCACCCGAAATTCCCTCAAAATTCCCCCGAAATTTACCCCGAAATTTACCCCGAAATTCACCCGAAATTCACCCAAAATTCACCCGAAATTCACCCAAAATTCCCCAAATCCAGTTCCCTCCCAGTCCATCCCAGTTCCCTCCCAGTTCCATCCCAGTCCCTCTCAGTCCCTTGCAGTCCCCTCCCAGTCCCTCCCAGTCCAAACCAGTGCTCTCAGTTTGCAGCTGCTCTCGATGGTCTTGGAGCTATTGGTGGAGGGGGCGGCGCCGCTGTTGCCCCGGGTGCTGCCCGTCCTGCAGGGGACGCTGTGCCTGCCCACCCCACCGGTGAGTCTTATTGGTTTGAATTGGTTTATACTGGGAGGGGACTGGGACAAACTGGGACAAACTGGGAGGGGATTTGGGGCGATTTTGAGCAATTTCAGGGCTTGAAAATGGTGGAAAATGGGAAAAAAATGGGAAAACTTGGTGAATTTTATACTGGTTTGTCCTGGTTTGTACTAGTTTGGGATTGGGATTTACTGGTTTATACTGGTTTCATACTGGTTTATACTGAGAGGGGACTGGTTTGTACTGGGAGGGGATTTGGGGTGATTCCAGGCGGTTTTGGGGCTTTAAAATGGCGGAAAATGGGGAAAAAATGACAAAAATGGGGATTTTTATACTGGTTTGTACTGATTTGGGACTGGGAGTTACTGGTTTGGACTGGTCTGGACTGGGACAAACTGGGACAGACTGGGAGGGGACTTTGGGGCGATTCCCAGTGATTTTTGGGGCTGTGAAAGGGATGAAAATAGGGAAAAATTTGGGATTAAATGAGGAATTTTTATACTGGTCCATACTGGTCTATACTGGTTTATACTGGTTTATACTGGTCCCTGTCCCCCCAGCCCCCTGTGGAGGCTCCTGATTGGCTGCTCCATCTCCACAAGGACCCTGAGGGGGTGGAGCCAATTGATGATGACATCACTGAGTGGGTGGAGCCTGAAGGGTAAGGGGGCATGTCCTGGGAGAGGGAGGAGTATCCCACTGAGGCAGACACGCCTCCTTTTGCTATGGCCTCGCCCCTTTTATTGTAGTCATGCCCCCTTTATTGTATCCACACCTCTTTTTACCCATGGCCATGCCTCCTTTTAACCATGGCCACATCCCTTTTATTGTAGCCATGCCTCCTTTCGCTGAGGCCTCGCCCTTTTGTTATAGCCATGCCTCCTTTTGCTGTGGCCATGCCCCTTTTTAGGGTAGCCATGCCTCTTTTTATTGTAGCCCCACCTCTTTTAACCATGGCCATGCCTCCTTTTATTGTAGCCATGCCCCTTTGAACCGTGGCCATGCCTCCTTCTTGTGGCCATGCTCCTTTTTGCCATGGCCACGCCTCCTTTATTTGTGGCCATGCCCCTTTTAAATGTGGCCACAACTCCTTTTTGTTGTAGCCATGCCTCCTTTTTACCGTGGCCACACCTCTTCTTTTTCCATGACCATGCCCCTTTTAAATGTGGCCACGATCTTTTTACCATGACCACGCCTCATTTTACCTGTGACCACACTCCTTTTTTCATGGCCACGCCCTTTGACCTGTGGCCACGCCTTCTTGTTACCATGGCCATGCCTCTTTTTATGGTGGCCATGCCCCTTTTAACTGTGATCACACCCCTTCACAGTTGCCGGCCCCTTTTTATGTGGCCATGCCTCATTTTTACCATGGTCACTTCTCCTTTTAACTGTGGCACGCCTCCTTTTTATGTTGGCCACTCCCTTTTTATTGTGGCTAAGGCCATGCCCTTTTAACATGGCCACTCCTCCTATTTAACTGTGACCACGCCCTTTTTTATTGTGGCCACGCCTCCTTCTTAGCCATGGGCAGGTCTGCTTTTTATTGTAGCCTCGCCCCTTTTTAACCATGGCCACACCTCCTTTTTACTGTGGCCACCCCTCCTTTTCACTTTAGCCAAGCCCCCTTTAACAGCAGCCACGCCTCCTTTTTAACTGCAACCACGACGCCATTTTAACCATGGCCACAATTCATTTTTGTCATTGGCCACGCCCCTTTTTCCCTTTGGCCACGCCCCTTTTTCCCTTTGGCCACGCCCCCTGTTAACCATGGCCACGCCACACCCCCCCCAGGACTGAAGTGGACGGAGCTTTTGCCGGATTGGCCGAGGCGGCGCTGGGGACACTGGGAGAGCTGGTAGAGAACTGCGGGTAACTGGGTGTCCTAGGGTAACTTTATGATGCTTGTATCCCCAATCGTCTGTTCTGTTTGTGCTGTATATTAAGTCCTGTGCCTTTAAGACTGGTTCTAAGAGCAAGGAGAAGCGCGGAGTTTGTTTTGAGAAAACTGCCCGACTCCTCCACATTCTTCTGCGGACGGTGTGTTTGGTGGAGGCTTGGAGAGACTGCAGGACAGAGATCTTTTTGCTTTTAGTTAGTTTCAGCTAGCTAGGGCAGAGAAGTTCCCTGGACTGTTTTTTTTTCTTTTTCTTGGAACTGTTTAAACCTGCTCTGGACTGAAAACCCAGGGGAGCACTGGGGGCTGCACCTGCGGCCCACCGGGACCTGGAGCTCGGCATTTTCCAGCAGTGCCGGAGGGACTGGGACTGAGGAGAGACTGAGAGAGAGCCGAGCTCCACCCACAGCAAGGACTTTCTCAATTTGCCATCTCACTCCAGAACGAGAGGTTTTACTGTTTCATATTATTCATTCTTTATACTTGTATGCACTTTATTTGTTTAGTAAAATAGTTCTTTCCACTTTTCTCCACAAAGGTTTTTTTTTCGGACTGGTTGGAGGGAGGGGCCACTTGGGTTTGCTTCCCAGAGGGATCCTATACAGGGGTTTTCCCCCAAATTTGTCTTCAAACCAGGACACTGGGTTATACTGGTTTGGACTTGTTTGGACTGGGATTGACTGGGGAGGGACTGGTTTGGACTGGGAGGAGATGTGGGGATATTTTGGGTGGTTTTGGGGCTTGAAAATGGCGGAAAATGGGAAAGAATGGGGAAAATTGGTGATTTTTCTACTGGGATGGTACTGGGATGGGACTGGGAGTTACTTATTTATACTGGTTTGTACTGGGAGGGACTTGGGAGGGGATTTGGGGTAATTTCAGGTGGTCTTGGGGCTTTAAAATGGCAGAAAATGGGGAAAAATGGGGAAAAACCAGGGAAAATGGGGATTTGGGGTTACTGGTTTGTACTGGTTTGGGACTGGGAGGGCACTGGTTTGTACTGGTTTGTACTGGTTTATACTGGGAGGAGACTGGGACAAACTGGTTTGGACTGGGAGGGGATTTGGGCTGATTTGGGGGGATTTTGGGGCTCAAAAAGGGTGAAAAATGGAGAAAATTGGGATTTTATACTGGTTTGGACTGGTTTATACTGGTCTATGCTGGTTTGGACTGTTTTATACTGGTTTGTACTGGTCCCCAGCTCCACCTTCCTGCCTTACCTGGAGCCCTCCCTAGCGGCCATCTTGGATCTGACTCAGGTGAGCTCCTCCCTCCCAGTATAAACCAGTAACCCCCAGTTTCCCCCCCAGTATAAACCAGTAACCCCAAGTCCCCTCCCAGTATAAACCAGTAACTCCCAGTTCCCTCCTGGTTCCCCCAGCCCGAGGTCCAAGGCGCCACCTACGAGGCCCTGGGGAGCCTCTGCTGCTGCGGGAGACCCCAGACTGGTTCTTACTGGCTCTTACTGGTTTGTACTGGTTTGGGTTACTGGTTTGGACTGGTTTGAACTGGAAGGGGGTGTGGGGTTACTGGGAGTAGACGGGGTTGTACTGGTTTGTACTGGGAGGTCACTGGTTTGAACTGGAAGGTTACTGGGAGGGGCTGGGAGGGTTCAGACTTGTTTATACTGATTAGGACGGGTTTATACCGGTTTATACTGGCCCAGAGTGGTATATACTGGCCTGTATTGGTTTATAGTCATTTATACTGGTTTACATTGGTTTGGACTGGATTAAAATGGTTTATACTGGTTTGGACTGGTTTATACTGGTCCATATTGGTTTATACCGGCTTATACTGGTCCGTACTGGTCTGTACTGGTCCATACTGGTCCATATCGGTCCATACCAGTTTATACTGGTCCATACTGGTCTGTACTGATCTGTACTGGTTTATACTGGTCCATACTGGTCCATACTGGCTTATACTGGTCCATATTGGTTTATACCAGTTTATACTGGTTTACACTGGTCCATACTGGTTTATACTGGTTCATACTGGTCCATACCGGTTTCCCTTGCAGCCCCCAGCCTGCTCCAGCAGGGGGCACTGCAGGTGCTGCTGCGGGGGCTGCAGGCAGCTCCAGAGGTGGGTGTGGCCCCAGGGGCACTGGGCGGGGCTGGCCGGCTGCTGACACCCCCTGGCCATGCCCCCCCCCCCCCGGCCCCGGAATGGCTGGAGCCCATTGGCCGAGCCCTGTGTGATGTCATCGCTGGCCAGGTCAGGGGGCAGGGCTTTGTCCTTATATGGGCATTGGGTGTGGCTTAGATGGGTGGGCGTGGCTTAATCCTTATATGGGCATGTGAGTGGGGCTTAAACTGTGGGTGGGCCTTAATCCTTATATGGGCATGTGGGTGTGGCTTAAATCACATGGGTGTGGTTTAAGTAATGTGGGAGTGGTTTAAGGGGTCATGGGCGTGGCCTAGGATGGGTTTAACAGGGTGGGTGCAGCCTTGGTTGGGTTTAACGAGGTGGGCGCAGCCTAGGTCAGCTTTAATGAGGTGGGCATGGCCTAACTCACCCCTCTCCTCCCCTCGCAGGTCGCCTGTCTGAGATCCTGCAGGACGAGGAGGAGGTGAGGAAACCGGTTCATCCCGGTCCCTCCCAGTCCATCCCAGTTCACCCCAGTTCCCTCCCAATCTATCCCAGTCCATCCCAATCCATCCCAGTCCCTCCCAGTCCCTCCCAGTTCATCCCAGTTCCCTCCCAGTCCCTCCCAGTTCCCTCGCAATCTATCCCGGTTTCCTCCCTGTTCTGGTTTCAGGCAGATTTTGGGAAAAACCCTCCCATGGGGCTGCCCCTCCCTTCCCCAACTAGTTCAAGAAAAGACTTCCTCAGAGAGAAGTGGAAAAAACTTGTTTATTAAACAGGCAAAGCACTCCCAGCACAATACCCAATGACAAGAGCTTTGTACCACTTACGGAGGGATAACAAACTTAAAAAGAGAAGGTCTCCTCTTGAAGATAGTCACTGTGCTCTGCTGCTCCGTCTCCACTGGCGTTGGGAGAAAAGAAGATGTGCAGGGCTGGTCTTGGAGGGGTGAGTCCCCTGTGGAGGCTCTCGGTGCTTCCCCCAGGTCCTTAGTCTGGAGAGATTGGAACAGTTCCGAGGAGAGGGCAAAAAAGGAAAAAAAAGGGGAAAAAAAAGCTTCAGATATTCCACAATGTCTAACTACGCTAGCACTAAACTAACTAACTAACTCCCCAGGGACAAAACAAAACAACAGAGCTGCTTTCGTCTTGCAGTGTTCCAACTCCCCCGCTTCAAGGTTACTCCGAGGAGCAGGGTTTTCCTGGGGAAAAACAAACCGTGCTTCCCTTCCCCTTTACACCCAATAGATGATTGGGGGATACACAGTCACCCTAGGACACTCCCAGTCCCTCCCAGTCCATTCCAGTTCCCTCCCAGTAACCCCCAGTCTCCCCCCCAGACCTCCCAGCAGGCCGAGCTCCGTGAAGCCACCTCCGATTGGCTGACGGAGCTGAGCGCCACCGTGGCCCGGCCCTCCGACAAGATGGCTGCCAAGGGGAAAGGAAGTGACGTCACCGCCAGGGGTGCGGCCTTCCCCCCCCGCCTCTTCTGCCGCGTCCTCCCCTCCCTGTTGGCCGCCCTGGCCAACCCCGCCTGGCCGGGGGTGCAGTTGTGGGCGGCAGCCATGATTGGTCAGCTGGGCCATGCCCTCGGCCCGGAGGTCACGACCTTCCTGCCAGATTTGGGGCCTGCCTTCTGATTGGCCTGAGCTAGAGGTCAGGGCCAACGCCTTCTATGCTATTGGTCGTATCGGGGAGGCCATGGGAGACGCTCACCAGGAGTATCCGCCAATCAGAGGGGAGAGGGGATACACCCACTGAGAGGATCGGCCAATCAGGGAAGAGGGGAGAAATGACACGCCCACAGGTAGGATCAGAAGGGAGTGGGGACACGCCTACCAGGATGATCGGCCAATCAGAGGGGAGCAGGGGGAGAAGGGACATGCCCACCAGGAGGATCAGCCAATCAGAGGGGAGAGGGGACGTGCCCGCTGGGAGAATCGGCCAATCAAATTCAACTAAAATTCACCCAAAATTTGCCCAAAAATTTGCCTAAAATTTCACCCAAAAGTTCAGCAAAAAAATTCTCAAAATTAACCCAAAAGTTTCCCAAAATTCGCCCAAAATTAACATAAAGTTTGCTCAAAATTCAACCAGAATTCACCCAAAATTCAACCAAAACTTAAGCAAATTTCTCCCAAAAATCCCTAAAATCATTCTTAAAAAATCCCCAAAATTCCCAAAATTTGTCCCCTAAAACCCCAAAATCCTTCTTAAAACCCCCAAAATTCTCAAAATTTCTCCCAAAAAATCCCCAAAATCTTTCTTAAAAAAAAAAAATCCCAAAATTTCTTCCAAAAATCCCCAAAATCCTTCTGAAGAAAACCCCCAAATTCCCAAAATTTGTCCCCAACATCCACTTGAATAACCCAGATTTCCCAAAATGTCTCCCAAAAATCCACTTGAAAAAAACCCCCAAATTTCTCAAAATTCACCCAGTAAAATCCACTAGAAAAAAAAACAAATTCCCAAAATTTCTCCCAAAAATCCTCAAAATCCTTTTCAAAAAACCACGAAAATCCCAAAATTTGTCCCCAAAACTCCACTTGAAAAAAACCTCAAATTCCAAAACTTTGTCCCCAAAATCCACCTGAAAAACCCCAAAATTTCTCCCAAAAATCCTCAAAATCTTTCTTTAAGATAACCACCAAAATCCCAAAAATTTGTCCCCAAAATCTCCAAAAATTCACCTTAAACCCCACCCACACTCCCATATAAGGACACTCCCATATAAGGTCAAGCCACGCCCACACACCCATATGAGGACACACCCATATAAGGTCAGACCAGCCTACACGCCCATATAAGGACATACCCATATAAGGACATGTCCATATAAGGTCAGATCATGCCCACATGCCCATATAAGGACATGCCCATATAAGGACACGCCCATATAAGGTCAGGCCTGGCCCACACGCCCATATAAGGTCAGGCCACACATACATGCCCATAGATGGGCAGGCTGCACCCCCTGCTGGCCACGCCCCCTTTTCCTTGACTGGCCAATCAGTGCGGCATGGCCGGGGGCGGAGCTTTGCTGTCACGCCCTGTGAGCAGGGGAGGGGCCGGGCAAGGTGCAGGACAACATACTGGGAGCACTGGTGCGCCAGCAGGGGGCGCCCTTGGAGGAGGTACTGGTTTATACTGATTTGGACTGGGAGGGGATGGGGATGAAACGTGAGGAGATTTTGGGGAGATTTCAGGGGATTTGGGGGCTTTGAAATGCTGGAAAATGGGGAAAACATGGGGAAAATGGGTTTTTTAATACTGGTTTGTACTGGTTTCATACTGGTTTCATACTGGTTTGAACTGGTTTGGGGTTTGGGGTTACTGGTTTGTACTGGGGCAAACTGGGATGAACTGGGAGGGGATTTTGGGGCAATTTTGGGCAGTTTGGAGTCTTTGAAAGGCTCGAAAATGGGGAAAATGGGGATTTTTTATGTACTGGTTTATACTGGTTTAGGACTGGGAGTCATTGGTTTATACTGGGAGGGTGCATACTGGTCCATACTGGTTTATACTGGTCCGTACTGGTCCATACTGGTCCATACTGGTCCGTACTGGTTTGTACTAGTTTATACCAGTCCATATGAATCCATACTGGTTTATGCTGCTCCATACCGGTCTGTACCAGTCCCTACCGGTCTGTACTGGTCCATACTGGTCCGTACTGGTCTGTACTGGTCCATACCAGTCCGTACCGGTCCATACCAGTCCAAACTGATCCATACTGGTCCATACAAATCCATACTGGTTTGTACTGGTCCATACCGGTCCATTCCGGTCTGTACTGGTCCGTACTGGTGCAGGTGCTCCCGCTGCTGCTGCCAGCGCTGCCAGTCTCTGCTGATGTCTCTGAGGAGCCACCAGTGCTCAGCTCCCTGCTCAGGGTGGCGCCCAAGCTGGTGAGACCCAAAATGGCTGGAATTCAGCCCAAAAACACCGGCGCAGAAATTCAGGGAAAAATGGGGGAAAAGGGAGAAAGGTTGGGGAAAAGGGGGAAAATTTGAGGGAAAATTTGGGGAAATTTGGGAAAAAAATGAAAAAAAATGGGGGAAAAATTAGGGGAAAGTTGAGGAAAAATTTGAGGGAAAATTTGAGGAAATCGGGGGGAAATGGGGGAAAATGGGGAGAATTTGGGGAAATTAGGGAAAAAAAGAAAAAATTGGGGAACAATTAGGGGAAAATTGGGGAAAATTTGGAGAAAAATGGGGAAAACGGAGAATTTTGAGGAAAAAATGAAAAAAAGTTGGGCAAAATTTGGGGCAAAATTGAGGGAAATTTGGGGAAAAATGGGGGAAAATATGGGGGAAAATGGGGAAAATTAGAGGGAAAACTTGGGGGAAATTTGGAAAAAAAGAAAAATTGGGGAACAATTAGGGGAAATTTGGGGGAAAATGGGGAAAATTGGAGGAAAATCTGGTGAAAAAATAAAAAAATTGGGGGAAATTTGGGGCAAAATTGAGGGAAATTTGGGGAAAATTGGGAGAAAATATTGGGGAAAATTGGGGGGAAAATAGGGTAAAGATTGAGGGGAAAATGGGGAAAATTGAGGGAAAATTTGGGGGAAATTGGGTGAAAATTTGGGGGAAAATTGGGAAACAATAAAAAAAAGTGGGGGGAACTTGGGAAAAATTGGGGGAGAATTTGGGAAGAAAATTGGGGAAATTTGGGGGGAAATTTGGAGAAAAATGGGAAAAAATTGGGGAAAATTCAGGGGAAATTGCGGAAAAATTTGGGAAAATTTTGGGGAAATTTGGGGAGAAATAGGGAAAAAATGGGGGGAAAATTGAGGAAAACTTGAGGGAAAATGTAGAGAAAATTTGGGGGAAAATTAGAGAAAATTTGGAGAAAAAAAATGAAAAAAAGTTAGGGAACATTTGGAGGAAAAAATTGGAAAAAAAAAGGAAAACTTGTGAATTTTTTTTTTTTTTTAATTATTAAAAACCAGGAAATAATTAAAAAAAAAAAAAAAAAGGGAAAATGCTGGAATTTTTGGGCCAAAATCAAAGAAAAAAAAAAACAAATCCCAAAATAAATCCAAAAATAACACAAAATTCCCCCAATTTATCCCCAAAAAATCTCAAAATTTTGCCCAAAATCACCAGAATTTGACCCAAAATCACCGGAATTTGACCCTGTAGTGGTTTCACATTCACTAAATTCTGGTCTTGGTACTTACTCTTTCTGTGGGAGAGAGACTAGGAGAAAAACAAAGCAGGTTCAACCTTAAAATTAACAAATAGTTTTATTAACATACACTAAAAGAATAGAAAAAAATAAAGTTGAAAGAAAAACTTAAAACAGAATGAAACTTCAAAAAACACTCTCCCCTCCCCTTACAAACTGTTCACCTTCTTACAAAACAACATAAAGAGACAAAACTTGTAATTTTCAGTCAGTTTCACTATCTGACAATAGTCTTTCCTCAATTCATTAGGGAAGAGTATCTTCTAGAGTCATGGATCCCACTGACAACTTAGAACAGTTCTCTTGTGGGTTTTAAACTGTCACAAAAACAACCGCCCGGAGAAACCTGCCTTTGTGACCCTCCCAGGAGCAGTTTCCCAAGCTGCTCTTGGGTCATGGGTCTTAGACTTTTGCATACTGGAGTGTCACCTTTTAAAGATGAGTAACTCTAAAGCAAAGGATTCTTCACCTCAAGGTACAGAGATATCTTCTCACTTCTTCACTGGTGCAGGGGGCTTTTCATCTTTATCTCTGTTTAAGCATCTTATAGGATATTACTTAGTTCATCACAAACACCTTTGCTCAAATTCACACACAAATTAAAACAATCATCTCCCCAAACACATATCTTTCCCATGATTTAAAGGAATTGAGACATGACTTTAAAGAGTTAAGACTTTAGCTAAGGGTTAGAAGCAATTTATATCGATCAAGATGTAAGTTAGACTAGTAAATGGTAGGTTAATGATTATTAGATGCCCAAGCTAGAGCTAACTGTTATATTATGAGCTTGTTTATAGAAAAAATGGAGTAAGGGAACCGTCGTAAGAACAGATTGAAACCAGTAAGAACAATGGCCAGCACCTGGACTTGGTACCAATCAATCACGAAGCAGGGGACCTTGGACAGTGCCAGAGGGTCACAGAGACCTGATGAAGACTCTCCTGACTTCATCCTTTGAGACCACTGACCCAATTTGAGACCACCGACCCAATTCAAGAGAAGGATTGCACGCACGTGAAGGACTGATAGCCTCATTTTAATAGAGAGCGGGGATGGGAGGTGCTGGGGTTATGCATATGTATTGTATGTAAGATCTTGGAGAATAAATAGAGAGCAAAGAGCCTTGTTCGGGGCGGCCATGCCTTTCAGAGATGACTCCCGTGCCGCCCGCCAGTGAATAAACATACCACTTTCTAACTTTAAATAGTTAGAGGGTCTTTGTCCGTGACTATATCGGTTTTCAATGACTCAATTTGACGAGCCAGGCAGGAGAAGGTTCTGCTCAGCTGTGGGACCAGCTCGGGTGGAGGACCCCCTCAGGGCGCCCCCGGGATATTCCTGGAAGAGTGGGCTCCGCTGCCCGACCTGTTCATCTAGCAGCAGACAAGAACTCCTGACTACTAAAACTCCAGACAAAAAGGTATGTTTATACTTGAAAAATAGGTACCTTTTTGGTATAGGCGGTTAGTAAGACACTGAGACGTCTCGTGCACAACGCATGCCTAAGTTGTGACAGCTCTGCAGAGCCTGGTTTGGCTTGGTTTGCTTTGGTAACCCGTGTCCCGTGGCAGGGAGTGGCAACCGGTTTTTGTTGTGCCTTGATAATCTGTGTCCCGTGGTGGGGGTAACAGCGGCAGTAGGACAACCAGTTTTGTTGTCAGTTTGTGGTTTAAAGGTACCTTGGTCATCCATAATTCGAGCGGCTAGCCTGAGTTTTAGGATGCAAAGGGTCCCGTCGTGGGTCACAGAAAATCCTGATTGCGACTCCGTGCGTGCCGTGTGTGTGTGTGTAGTGTGCACAGATTTGTGTTTTGTGGGTTTGCGTGTCTAGGCTGTGGAAGAATTATTGGTGCACCATGTGTGTTGTGTTTTGTAAGAGTTTGTGTCGTAAGTGATTTGACCTGGAAGGCATAGGCATGGTCAGGAAAGGCTGTTGGTAAGTCGTGGGAGATGTCCCACGCACAACTTGTGCCTCTGTAGTGTGCTTGCAAGCTTGATTGGTATCTGGGCAGTTGTACTTGGTTGCCAGCAGAGAAAGCTGTTAAGCTGTTGTACCGGGCCGTGGAGGGCTCGGATTGTTGTTGCTGGCAGAAGGGGATTTTGCCATTTGCTGTGCCATAGAGGGCTCAGTTTGCTAGAATCCGGGACTAGCAATTGTAAGGGCAAATCCTGATTTGTGGTTATTACACTGTGTGAATGCATCCTGACTGTGAGAAAGATTGTGAGTGAGTTTGTTGAGACGTGCTACCAGCACGAAGCGATTGAGGAGTTTGGACCCGCGGTTCTGTTTTCGGGCGACTGAAACGGCCGGGGAAAAACGAAGCGAGTGAGGTGTATGAAAACCCTTAAAGCCCCCTCCCTGCTGTGACTGTGGTGTGTGTGTTTTGGTTACCGGGAGGGTGTTCACTGTAACTGTATTTTTGAGGCAACTTGTGTTAAAAGTTTTAAGTGCAGCATATCTGAGTGAAAGAGTTTATTAGCCTCAAAGAGCTGAAGCGTGAATGTTTTTGAAGTAGATTGAGGACAGACAAAGGACAGAACCAGTTTGGCAAGAAGTAATAGAAACCCTTGACAAGAGCTTAGTTGTGATTTTAGGTATGGAGATTGTGTTTGTAGATTGTTGGAATTAAAATAAGGGTAACTTCGGTCTGAGAACTTGATCTGGCCAGATGAATAAAAGGAATTCCTTTACCTAAGTGGTTTAGGCTTGACCCGTAGGAGTTTGTGAATTCAGCAAACTGGTGAATAGACAGAGAAAATAAGAGAATGTATCTAGAAGGTTTATATCAGATGTCTGTTGGGAGACTAGTGGCTCTGGAGTAGGAGCAATGGGCTATGGAGAATTTAGAAAGTCAAAAAGAAGTGAATGGAATAGCTTGTATTTTTGGGAATTCTCCTGCAGCTTTTGGTGCATCTAGAGGTTGTCACTGTGCCTGGGTGCTTTTGCAGTGTAAAATTTGTGCAGGATGTTACTATTGTTCTTCTGCTAACTGGTACAGAGAATGTGCCCAGTGTAAACAACAGCTCCTTGATAAAGCTGATTTAGAGCAACAATTTCTGTTTCAACTCCAGCTCCCCCTTTAACTCCAACTGCATCTTTAACCAAAGCAATTTCTATTTCAACTCTGTCTCTAGATCTAAGATTTCTATTTCAAGTTCAGCTTCATCTTCTATTTTATCCCCTACTCCATCTACTCCACTTACTCCTAAATCTCTCCCACTGCCCAGCAGTGACAGTGAGGAAGAGGAGCCCTGTCCAAAGGTTCCTACAGCATCCCAGACTCAGAAACAAACCAAAGAAGAGAACATCACAACGGGGAGGCGGTGGTTGCTCATGTTAAGAAAAGCTGAGATGGACCGGAGGATCTTACCCTAGGAGACCCTCTAGTTATAATGAAACTAGGGAACAGAGAAAAAGAAATGAAGTTTTTGATAAACACAGGGGCAACATATTCAGTGTTAAATAAAGCTTTAATACCAATAACAGATGATTATGTTATGGTAAAAGGTGTAACTGGCCAATCTGAAAAAGCCTATTTTTGTAGACCATTGAAATATAAACTTGGGAAACAATTGGGAATTCACAGGATTTTATATATGCCCAAGGCTCCATCAGAACTTTTGGGCAGGGATCTATTGGAACAATTAGAGGTTAAAAAAAAAAGAAATAATGATATTTAAAAATGGAGAGATTACTTTGGAGGTTGAGGATCAACGATATGTGGAATTGTTAAGCTTGATGTAGATAACTAATGAGGCTAAAGTTAAAAGTGAAGGTGAGATTTACAGGAAAATAATAGATCAGGTATTTTCTGGGGTTTGAGCTTCTAACATACTAGGAGAACAAAGAATGCACCCCCACCCAGTGCAAGATAAGTTAAAAAAAAAAGGAAAACAACTAGTTAGAGTTAAGCAATACCCCCTGAAGAAAAGTTAAGGGATTAGCCTAGTGACTGAAATTTTTTTTTCTGTTAAAAAGCCTGATGGATCCTAGCTGTTAATAGGATAACTGAGGATTTATACCCAGTGGTTCCCAACCCTTACACTTTGTTAACTTGTTTAACACCTAAACTAACATGGTTTATTGTTTTAGATTTAAAGGATGCTTTCTTTTGCCTTCCTCTCCATGAAGCCAGCCAGAAAATTTTTGCATTTGAATAAAAAACTCAGCTCACATGGACAGTGCTTCTGCAGGAGTTCAAAAAAATTGCCCACTTTGTTTGGAGAACAACTAGCAAAAGATCTGGAATCCTGGGAAGCTCCATCAGGAAGACAACTGTTACAGTATGTGGATGACCTCCTGATAGCCACCAAAACTCAAGAGGCATGTCTGGAGTGGATGGTAAGCCTCCTAAACTTTTTGGGCCTACAGGGGTATCGCATATCCCAGAAGAAAGCCCAGATGGTGAAGCAAACAGTTATTTATTTGGGCTATGAGGTTAGTACTGGACCAAGAACCTTAGGACAGGATCGCAAGGAAGCAATATGCCAGACCCCAAAACTCCAGACAGTAAAAGAACTGAGAACTTTTCTAGGCATGACAGGGTGGTGCAGACTGTGGATTTCTAACTATGGGTTGTTTGTTAAACCTCTGTATGCCCTGATTACAGAAGGGAGCAGGGATCTCCAAAAGAAGCAACTCGAGCCTTTGACCAGCTAAAGAAGGCCCTCATGTCAGCTCCAGCCCTGGGACTTCCAGACGTGAGTAAACCATTCCTTTTGTTTTCCCATGAGAAGCAGGGGATTGCCTTGGGAATACCAGCACAAAACCTGGGCCCTGTAGTCACAGGGCACGTCGCCTAAGCAGCTGTATGCAGCAGCTAAGGAATGGCCAGGGTGCCTCAGACATCCTAGGCCAGAAGATGACCATGCTAGTATTCCACACAGTGTCTGCAGTCCTAAAAGTGAAAGGGGGACATTGGCTCTCCCCACAGAGACTCCTGAAGTACCAAGCCATAATGACAGAACAAGATGATGTTGAGATTGTGGTAACTAAGCATTGTGAATCCAGCTTCCTTCCTCAGCGGGAGTATGGGAGATCCATGAGTGCCTGGAGGCCATCGAAGCCACCTGCTCCAGTTGCCTGGATCTGAAGGACACCCTGCTAGAGAATACTGAGACCTGGTCCAGCGATGGAAGCAGCTGTGTCATCAGTGAAAGGCATGCTGGGTGTGTGGTTACCATGAGCAGAGAGGTAATAGAGTCTGGACCATTACCAACCAACACCTCGGCACAGAAGGCTGAAATAACTGCCTGAACTTGGGCTTTAGAGCTGGCAAAAGGAAAGAAAGTTAATATCTACCCAGACTTAAGGTATACATTTGGGGTAGTTCATGCACTTGGAGCCGTCTGGAAAGAAAGAGGGCTGTTGAATTGACAAGAAAAAAAAAAGTATTAAACATGCATAAGAGATAATAAAACTGTTGGAGGCAGTCCAGCTACCTGAAAAGGTAGCCATCATGCATATCAAGGCACACCAAAAAGTGAGCTCTGAATTGGATGAAGAAAACAAGCTGGCAGACAGAAAGGCAAAAGAAGCAGCTAAAGGTGAGATGGGCAGTCTTAATTCCAGATGGGCAAATTTCCGTTGAAGGTAAGCCAAAGCACAGTAAAAAGGACAAGAGGGGTGGGCTATTACAGATAAAAGGAAAGGAAGACTCATGTTCCCCCACTTACATGCTATAGTCATTAGTGAAAAGATAGAATCATAGCTAGAAATTTGTAAAATATAGTAATTTAGGTGACTTGCCAATGTAGCCTTTGCCTCCAAACTAATCCCAAAAATATTTTTAAACCAGAGCTTGGACAAATTGGGAAAAGATATGTAGCTGGGCAGCAATAGCAAATTGATTTTTCAGAACTACCCAGGAAAGGAGGGCATGGATACCTATTGGTATTAACAGATACCTTTTCAGGGTGGCCAGAAGCTTTCCCTACCACAACTGCCAAAGTGCAAGAGGTAACCAAAGCAGTGTTATAAAAAATAATACCATGCTTTGGAGTCCCAGCCACAATGTTTTCAGATAGGAGGCCAGATTTTATTTCAAAATTGTGTAGCAAATTAAGCAGCGAATAAAACTGGGGCTCAAACCAGAGAACTAGATGGACCAGTACATGATGTATAGCCTGGGGATTATGTATACATTAAGTCTTTTGCAGAAAAAAACTTTGGAAACACGGTGGGAGAGACCATTTCAAGTGCTCCTCATCATCTTTAATACAATCAAGATCAAGGAACAAAGCACCTGGATCCATCACTCACAAGTGAAGAAAGCTTGTAATTGTAATGGGTAATCAAATAGGTATAGCCTGGAAAGTTGTGGCATTTATGACCATCACTATAGCCACAGCTAATGCAGCACCACTGCATTATAACGTGAGTGGTAAATATAAGTGCCAAGGGAAAGCTTATGATTTTATCTCCTGTACGTCTCTGATTCAGATGCTAAAAATTACAAATGCAACTGTGTAACTTGTGCATTTGTAACTTTGTCAAAATGGAAGAATGTGATTTTTCCTATTAGGCACATGTTGTATCCCACCAACATATAAAGGCAAACTTGACTATTGTTCAAGAAATATTGCCTGTGCCTATAGAGATGAACTTAACTTCAGTTGCACAATTATTGAAACACCATGGATTAAAGAAAAGAAGAAAAAAAAAATAGAAAGAGAACTTTGATTGCAATGCATCATGACACAGAGACTATACAGAGAGTATTTAAAAGTTAGTAGAAGGTGCATCCCATCATTGGTGGGATGTGCTTTTGGGGTACTCACCAGCTGCAACTAGTTTGCTCAATACCTTGGTTTATTTGATTATTGTTTTGTTTAATTTAGTTGGTATAAGTTTGATTTTGTTTGTTATAATATTTCTTTGGAATTGGAGAATGCTGAAGCAACTAGCAGATTTAACTTTAATATTAAGAGCATATAGTACAGTTTTAAAGGACCCCTACCACACAGTTTTGCTAGATGAAGAAGAATTTACATATTAGCTAAAAGAATTTACTAACTTTGAAGAAGGAGTGGGGAAATGAGACATGACTTTAAAGAGTTAAGACTTTAGCTAAGGGTTAGAAGCAATTTATATCGATCAAGATGTAAGTTAGACTAGTAAATGGTAGGTTAATGATTATTAGATGCCCAAGCTAGAGCTAACTGTTATATTATGAGCTTGTTTATAGAAAAAGTGGAGTAAGTGAACCGTCGTAAGAACAGATTGAAACCAGTAAGAACAATGGCCAGCACCTGGACTTGGTACCAATCAATCACGAAGCAGGGGACCTTGGACAGTGCCAGAGGGTCACAGAGACCTGATGAAGACTCTCCTGACTTCATCGTTTGAGACCACTGACCCAATTTGAGACCACCAACCCAATTCAAGAGAAGGATTGCACACACATAAAGGACTGATAGCCTCATTTTAATAGAGAGCGGGGATGGGAGGTGCTGGGGTTATGCATATGTATTGTATGTAAGATCTTGGAGAATAAATAGAGAGCAAAGAGCCTTGTTCGGGGCGGCCACGCCTTTCGGAGATGACTCCCGTGCCGCCCGCTGGTGAATAAACATACCACTTTCTAACTTTAACTAGTTAGAGGGTCTTTGTCCGTGACTATATCGGTTTTCAATGACTCAGAATGGTCTAAATATAGAGTTAATTTCAATGGCTCAAGTAAGAATGGGACATCCAACTCTTCAACCCTCTGTCCTAATAGGCTTTTCACTCTTGCTCTACTGACTTCGTGCTGTTGGTCTTTATGTTCACTCTGTCCTTTCTTACTCCCTCAGAGAAAGGCTAAGCTCTGGAAGATTCATGTTGCTAAGAAAGAGTTAAATTTGCTCAGAGTCTTTGTCTCTCTCTCTCTGTAGCTCGTGGTATTTGATGTTCAAGGCCGCACTGGTGAGGGAGGAAGAACTCACAGAAACATCAGAGATTGGAGCACTCAGGCAGTCCGGAATCACAAAAAAACCCCAGGCAGGATCATAAATGCCTTCTCAGCCCACCCCTCAGTGTAAATTGGGGTGGCCTCGGCCCAAATGGCACCCATAGCTCTTAGCAGGGCCTAGCAGAGATCTCTTCTTGCTCTAGGGAGGTCTGAAGAAAGCAGCTGTTACAAAACAACAACCTCTCCTTCCCTCCCTGTAAGAATCTGCCTGAAGTTCCCCTCATTTGCCTCACGATCGTCATAAGGATCCTGAGGACCTGTAAGAGTCTGTCTGAAGTTCCCCTCATTTGCCTCATGATCGTCATAAGGACCCCGAGGACCCCACTGCAGTTCTGGCCTGCTCGAGGTGGATGCTTGCCAATCGTCTGCAGGCGCATTTTCCTGTGTCACCACGCCACAGTACACAGGGCTTTGAGCAGTGTAATGGTAGTTCTGTACCCGAAGGTTACACCTGCTTCACGGTCCCTGCTTCACGACAATAGCCTATGAATTTCCCCACCTCTTGGCCAAGGGAACTTTCTGGGATAACTTTGGTGGTCCCCCACAGAAAATCCTTCATCTGCTTCGCAACCACCGTGACAGACAGAGATCAAAACCCCCTTGCAAGGACTGAGTTTGAGACCCCTATACGAAGCCCCTCTCAAGGACTGAGACATCAGACCCCGACAGCCCCAATACAGGGGCTGGGGCTGACTCAACCAAAGCGAGATGTTTGCCTGGAGGCGTGATCGTTGGACCAAGAAGACAATGGCTCTCGCTTACTGCTAAGAACATGAACTACCTGTTCCCCCTCGGGAGCTTCAATACATTTACCTGTTTCCCCGTGACTGAGGACTATAATAAAAACCCCTGAGTTAACCAGAGATTTGGAGAGAGCCTCTCCCCGACGTGACAGGCAGACCCATTGACCGGACCACGAGGACTCCGTCTCCATGTTTGGTAGCTATATCCCCCCTTTCCTCGATCTCTCTCTCTCTCTCTCTCTCTCTCTCACTCTTAATCCCTCTATCGCATTTGCTATGGTCAATCAATAAAAGGTGCATTTGTTTTAATGCTGAAATCCCCTCTGTGTTGTGTTTTGCACTCTGAGATCAGAAAACGAACCATCACGACCCCCGCTTGTACGAGCGGATCGTGACAGGACCCCACTGCAGTTCTGGCCTGCTGGAGGTGGATGCTTGCCAATAGTCCACAGGTGCATTTTCCCGTGTCACCATGCCATGGTACACCGGCTTCGAGCAGTGTAATGGTAGTTCTGTACCTGAAGATTGCACCTGCTTCATGGTCTGTGCTTCACAATAGCCTATTGTCCTAGGGTAACTTTATGATGCTTGTATCCCCAATCGTCTGTTCTGTTTGAACTCTGTATATTGAGTCCTGTGCCTTTAAGACTGGTTCTAAGAGCAAGGAGAAGCGCGGAGTTTGTTTTGAGAAAACTGCCTGACTCCTCCACATTCTTCTCCGGACGATGTTCGGCGGAGGCTTGGAGAGACTGCAGGACAGAGATCTTTTTGCTTTTAGTTAGTTTCAGCTAGCTAGGGCAGAGAAGTTCCCTGGACTGTTTTTTTCTTTCTTTTTTCTTGGAACTGTGTAAACCTGCTCTGGACTGAAAACCCAGGGGAGCACTGGGGGCTGCACCTGCGGCCCACCGGGGCCTGGAGCTCGGCATTTTCCAGCAGCGCCGGAGGGACTGGGACTGATCAGAGACTGAGAGAGAGCCGAGCTCCACCCACGGCAAGGACTTTCTCAATTTGCCATCTCACTTAAGAACGAGAGGTTTTATTGTTTCATATTATTCATTCTTTATACTTGTATGCACTTTATTTGTTTAGTAAAATAGTTTTTTCCACTTTTCTCCACAAAGGTTTTTTTTTTCGGACTGGTTGGAGGGAGGGGCCACTTGGGTTTGCTTCCCAGAGGGATCCTATACAGGGGTTTTCCCCCAAATTTGTCTCCAAACCAGGACACCTATGAATTTCCCCACCTCTTGGCCAAGGGGACTTTCTGGGGTAACTTTGGTGGTCCCCCATGGAAAATTCTTCATCTGCTTCACAACCACCGTGACAGAGAGAGATCGAAGTCCCCTTCCAAGGACTGAGACTGAGACCTCTGTACAAAGCCCCTCTCAAGGACTGAGACATGAGGCCCCTACAACCCTAATATGGGGGGGTTGGGGATGACTTGACTGAAGTGAGATGTTTGCCTGCAGGTGTGGTCGTTGGACCAAGACAAAAATGGCTCTCGTTTACTGCTGAGAACATGGACTACCTGTTCCCCCTCAGTGGCTTCAATACACTTACCTGTTCCCCCCGTGATTGAGGGCTATAATAAAAACCCCTGAGTTAACCAGCGGGAGAGAGACTCTCTCTGACGTGACAGGCGGATCCATCAACCGGACCACGAGGACTTCGTCTCCACGTTTCGTAGCTATATCCCTCCGTTTCTCTCTCTCTTTCTCTATCTCTTTCTCTCACTCTTAATCTCGCTATCAAATTTCTATGGTCAATCAATAAAAGGTGTGTGGGAGATTAGGGACAGGCGATCGGAAGATATCGCGTTGCACGGGTAGACAGAACCCCTCCCTCAACACTTAGTTGTTTAGTGTCCTTGATAAGCTAAGCAACACGTAGTTTGTAACGTAAGCAGACGGAAGTGATGTAGCAAACAGAAGTTTTATAAACCCATGTAACCAGTTAATAAACACCATTTGCCGTCCACCACATTGGTGTCTGTGAGCTGATGGACCGAGCAGCCTAGGTGAGGCTGCTGTGTCATTCCTGGAACCAGGTCACTACGCCTCAGCAGAGGCAGCAAGGGTGCATTTGTTTTAATGCTGAAATCCCCTCTGTGTTGTGTTTTGCACTCTGAGATCAGTAAACGAACCATCACATCCCCCCATTTGTATGAGCGGATCGTGACATTAAATTGGCGTCACGGACAGGATTCTGATAGACGGAGGGGTTTGCAGGGTTGTGTGTAGTCTGTAGTAGGGGAAGGACGTTTCGCTCCAGCCGCACCTAGCCTGTCATTCCCAAAAGGGTTGAACAGAGCTAGAAAGCAAGGGGGGTGACTCGAATTTCCCACAAACTGCACACGCCTAAGTGATAAGCACCCCCATACTCAATTGAGGGTTCTGTCTTCAGAATTTCACAAAAGATCTCTTAGTGCAAAAAAGGGGAAACTGATTTTGTTTTTGTGTGTCTCTGGACTGTCTGGGAAGGAAGAGACAACCTGAAGAAACTAAGCAGGGCCTCCCAGGCAGATTTTGTCTCTTCACCCACTCAGGGAAGCGAAGGGAGACACAGCCGAGCTGTGTGTGTGCATAACTGTTACCTCTCTGTCGTGGTTTTCTGATCCCTTCATAAAATGACTGTAAATCTTAGTGCAAAAAACAAAGCTTCATTTTATGCATTACTTGCTAAACACAATGCCAAGCCTTCTCTGGGAGGGGAAGTGTGGGCACAAAGTAATTGGTTTAATTTGGAAAATGATATTGATAGAGTATGTTCTTTACAACATGAAACAAAATTTAAACTGGGCAAAAACAAAACTATCCTCTGCTCAGTTTTGGGAGCTTGGCTTTCAGCAGCTGTAGAAAGTCACTTTAAGGGAAGAAGTGAGGAAAAAGCTATAATAGACTCCCTTCAAAACCTAGTTGAAATTTTGCAAAAACAATTTGTGCTGGCTTGAAGGAAGAGCCAGCTAGAGACTCCAAGTCAGAAAAAACAATTTAATAGGAGAGAAAACAAGGTAAAATAAAATAAACTAAAACACATGCAATAGTACAAAAGATCACTGACAGAGTCAGAATACAACCTGAAACTGTGGTGGTAGTGAGACATAAACTTTAGAGAATTAAGGATTTTTAGAGGGGTTAAGATTTTAGTTAGAGATAAGCTTTGCTGAAATTAATTAAAGTAGATAGGTAGGCTTTGCTGAAATTAAAAGTCAGTAATTAACTAAGAGAAATTGGGTTTGGGATCACTCTTCCATATTAGAATAACTGATTACTTGTCAACTTGGTTTGGTTAGCTGTGTTTATAATGAAGAATATTGAAACTGATGAATAGCTTTTAGGAACCTAAGACAATTGTAGGCCTCCTCTGCCCAGAAACTCATTGAACGGTCATGAAGACATGAAGTGGGAATCCTACCAAGGGTTCATTTATCACATTTGCATTGAAAAGGTAGAAAGGTCAGAGCGAGGAAGACTTCTTTACTTCCTCATTTTGGGGACCCCTCCCCATGAAAAGGACCACTGACCTATTTCAAGGAACAAACTACGCATGCTTAATAGCTTTTGACCTAATTACCATATGAAGCGGGGAATGGGATGTACCAGGGTTATGAATATGCATTTGTGTTTTGGGTATTCAATACTTTTGTAAATAAAAGGACTCTGTAATCACCTGTAAATTGCGGTGTGATTTTGGGAGCTATCCCGCACACTGTCCGGTGCCATAATAAACATACGCTTTCTAACTTTAAACTGTTAGAGAGTTTGTGTCCGTCACAGTTGGGTATCGATACTAGATCAATACCCTATTTTTCTTTAATAAGTCAGTAGCAGTTCAGATGAAGTGGTCTTGTTGAAGCAATGTTCCCATAGAAAGGTCTGGTAGCTCTTGTCCTCTGGGAATCCAGTGGGTGAGGCTGCCTGTGCTGTCCCAGATGCCCGATTATATCCAGGTGGGAATTCTTGGCTCCTCCCCCTGGGCAGAGCATCTCACAATGGGCTGATATAATTTTATTAGTCTTGTAATGAGTCCTTGATTGCCCATTAAACAGAGATAGCTCCCAGAGGGAGTTATCTATGAGTCATGCAGCAAGGCATTGATGGACCATTAACAGAAGATAGTCTGGAGGGAGGGGGCAAGGGAAACACTGCCCAACTTCGTTTCAACATCTCATGTAGATGGTGATAGAATACATACTTTGGGCACATCTTACATTGTAACCTAGGACACAATTAAATGAAGAAAGTAATGAGATCTATGCACTGAGAGCTGCCCTTAGAGAAGAATGTGTTAAAAACTCCTATAATGTTGATTCCTCTATGGAAACAGAGGAGAAGGAAACTCCTCACATTAAACAAATCTATCCCCCTAAGGAACTTGAAGCAGTCAAAAACTGCAGGGAAATCTGCTGTCCTCACTTGAGACCCTTGGTTAAAAGAGAATTTAATTATATAAATGATGAAGATTTCGACAGCGCTACTGAATTGGCTAAGCTAAAAAAGGAATACAGCCGCCTCCCACAGGAATAGGAGACAGAATATGTCTTCCAAGTGTCCCTCACTGGTGGAACTGAACCTGAGGCCAGTGGATATCGGGGACATGGAGTTTTCTTAACAACAGCAAATAAACATATTCCATGGTCCCTGACACAATTTGCAGCTTATGGGCCAGGGGGTTTAGCCCCTTGGAAAGGGGTGATCCTTTGGCTATAGTTGGTGGCCCTGACCAACTGCTAGAAAACATTCACAAAGCTGCCTGCTTGCAAATGGTACATCAAAGAAAATTAATTTCTGGCTATGAATCACCAAAGCAATTACCTGTGCACCTGGAACTAATGACCCCTTTAATTCGGGGGCTTCCAGAATCACTCAAACCTACAGCAATTTCTTCACAAAAAAACCATGATGACTTTAGGTCTTGTAGAAAGGCTGGATAGATTCCTTGGAAACCCAGGCAACCAAACTGGATTTACCGATCCTGGGCTTACTCCATATTCAATCCCCTCTCAGCTGCCAGCTTCTCAACCTGATTCATCTGCCGGTGATCACAAAGTTTGGACTCGGAGTCAGCTTGCAGCAGATCTCATTAATTACAGTAGAAAGTATGGACCTGTAAAAACCCTGGTGGACATTTCTACTAGGCTGTCCCAAGGGTACAAGCATTCCCTCACCCTAGCTCAGGAGTTAGAAAATATACCCATAGCTGACAATGTAGCTGTCTATAAATACATTGATGATATCCTTGTGGGAGGAGATGAAACAAAAGAAGTGGGAGATGTCGAACAGAAAATAATCTCTCACTTAGAAAGTCTTGATTTGCAGGTTACCTCAGAGAAAATTCAAAGACCTACTCAGGAAGTGAAGTTTTTGGGAATTTGGTGGAAAGAAGGTATGACATGTATTCCACCGGATACCTTAACCTCTTTAGATCAGATTAAAATGCCTGAATCCAGGAAAGATCTTCAGCAAGCTCTAGGACTATTACTGTTCTGGAGAAAACACATCCCAGATTTCTCAATAATTGCTAGGCCCCTTTATGACTTGCTGAGGAAAGGGGTGAAATGGGATTGGACCCCTGCTCAGGAAGAAGGAATGCACTTGCTGATTTTTGAAGTAACAGCTCATCAAGCCCTGGGCCCTATTCATCCTACAGACCCTTTCCAGGTAGAATGGGGATTTGCCTCCTCAGGGCTATCTGTACACATATGGCAGCAAGGTCCTGAGGGTCTGATGAGATCTGCTGGTTTTTATTCCTGTGATTTCAAAGATGCTGAAAAAAGATATACTACCTGGGAAAAAGGATTGTTTGTGGTTAGCTTAGCTCTCATAGAAGTGGGGAAGGCTACACAACAACCAGTTGTCTTGGGAGGCCCTTTTGAAATTATTAAAACAGTCACTACTGGGACCCCCCTACCTGACGGGGTGGCCCAGGGGGCCTCAGTAAGAAAGTGGTATGCTCAGATTGAACATTACTGTAACATCTCAATAACTGAAGGAGCTATGAAAGGTGTGAATGATAGATGGGCGGTAAATGGGTGTCCCAAAATCACTGCTTTTTGCCCTACACCTCCAAGCATAATTCCCTCAGCACAGGGACCTGATGATCCTAAGAATCCTGCACATTACCCTGGACAACCTGTTCTGGTGGATCTCCCTACTGTAGGGGAAGTACCCCTAGTGCTGAAAACTCCTTTGAATAATTATGCATGGATAGTCTTTGATGCTCTAACGAAAGAGCATCGGATAAATAACACGCTGGACAATTCCATCATTCTAATTTTCTGCCTCTTTGTGGCAGATTTTGTTGTGTTTACTTTTCACAGGAGAACTCCAAAGACATTAAGATCACCTAAATCATGATAAAGCTAGTGATACTTTTCTGCATCCTACAACAACCCATGGCCAAAACCTAGCTGAGTTTGAAATTTAAATACTAATTAATAAATTAGTTGTCAACTCGAGATTTGACCAAATTACAACAACCACTGCAGTAGTCCTTATTGGCTTTGGGAACATAACAGTGGTTATTATCAAACATATTATGTAAATGATCACAAATTGATAATTAATGCACTCAGTGCTACACAAAACAATGGTTTTTTGGCCCTCAGCTGTATCCAGGTTCAATTGTGGATGCAGTCAGTTGCTGTCTCTATTATAAGAGAAGGTGAAGAAGGCACTCTTCTTACTGAAATTTGGAAAATAATTTGGGACGATGCCACTGATTTTGAAAGAGAATTCCAATCCTGGTGAATTTTACTTACAGTCCCATTACAAACATAGCCACAGCTTTTGTGTTAACCATACGTAATGCCTCAGTGCATTTGATATTCCCTATCACTGCATTAGGATTGAATCATGATGGAGCTATTCTCTGTGCTCCTGAGAATAGAGAATGGGCCCATCAAATTGGTGAGAAATGGCAAACGGTTAATTTCAATTATAGATCAAGACATTAGTCTGGACACAGAACAGAACATCTGTCATTTTGAAATTCATCCTAATGAGACTTCTGAAACAGTCCTTATATATATAGGTAATGGTTGTACATGCTTTAGAACTATTTGTGATATGGTATTTGTAGAAAACATAGTTGTAGATACCAAAAATCATTTAAATTTTTGTGCTTGAAATTTTACTAAAATTAAAGGATGTGATTTTTTTTATAAAACTGCAGTTACCTCTCATTACCTTTTGCAATCTAATTATACATTGATTCACAAACTATCACCTACTCCCATTGGAATTAACCTTACTTTGGTAAAGCAATTGTTGCTTCACCAGGACTTAATAGAAATTTTGGAAAAGATCAAGCAAGACAGACAGAAAACTCTGGTAACTGTTCATCATAATGTAAAAGAAATACATTGTGTTATAGAAAGGGTGAGAAAAGATGTCGCGCATAGGTGGTGGGATGCTCTTTTTGGGTGGTCACCTACTGCCACAGGTGTCCTGAACGAATTGTGTCATCTCATCATTGTCCTTTTGATTTTAGTTTTAATTGGTTTTGTTTTATCAGCAATTTTATTCATTATGAATTGGAGAATGATGAAACGGGTAACACAGTTGACGTCCATAATTAATGCTCATAACCTGGCAGATATCTTCTCCCCTATGGACATCCCCAAGGCTATTGACACAACGCGATTATAAAATTTGAATGTATGTTTTGAAGGATTTTCTCTTGTAGTCTTGTGAAAATTACTTTTTATTATTTGTGATTTGTTTGATAATCTGAATTAATATTATATTTGTTTATTGTTTTCTTTCCCTTTTATACTTTTCCTTCTTTTTCTCCCTCTCTGTCTCAACATACTGCCTCTGTTTTTCAGGATATACCATCAACGTTGACGAGTCCTGAAGGCTTCACACCACCACTATGGAACCCTGCTGAAGAAGATCTCTTGAAGACAATTGTGAGTCACAGGGTGGTGTAAGAGTTGGTCTGAAGTTCCCCTCATTTGCCTCATGATCATCCTAAGGACCCCGAGAACCCCACTGCAGTTCTGGCCTGCTCGAGGTGAATGCTCACCAATTGTCTGCAGGTGCATTTTCCTGTGTCACCATGCCACGGTACACTGGCTTTGAGCAGTGTAATGGCAATTCTGTACCTGAAGTTTGTACTTGCTTCACGACAATAGCCTATGAATTTCCCCACCTCTTGGCCAAGGGGACTTTCTGGGGTAACTTTTGGGGGTCCCCCACAGAAAATCCTTCATCTGCTTCACAACCACCGTGACAGACTGATATTGAAGCCCCCTCCCAAGGACTGAGACCTCTATATGAAGACCCTTTCAAGGACTGAGACATGAGACCCCTACAACCCTAATACAGGGTTGGTGGGTGGGTTGGGGCTGACTTAACCGAAGTGAGATGTTTGCCTGCAGGTGTGGTCGTCGGACCAAGAAGACAATGGCTCTCGCTTACTGCTGAAAACATGGACTACCTGTTCCCCCTTGGTAGTTTCAAAAAATTTACCTGTTCCCTCCGCAATTGAGGACTATGATAAAAACCCCTGAGTTAACCAGAGATTTTGAGAGACTCTCCCTGACGTGACAGGCGGACCCATTGACCAGACCACGAGGACTTCATCTCCCCGTTTGATAGCTATATCCCCCCTTTCCTCTCTCTTCTTCTCTATCTCTTTGTCTCGCTCTTAATCCTCTATTGCATTTGCTATGGTCAATCAATAAAAAGTGCATTTGTTTTGATTAATACTGAAATCCCCTCTGTGTTGTGTTTTGCACTCTGAGATCAGTAAACGAACCATCATGACCCCCTCTTGTATGAGCAGATCATGACACTTGTGCGACCTGTCGTGTGGGGCTCCATATGGCTGCTTTCCACTTCCGGTTCATCCCTACAACGCAGCAGGAACCGTCAGTGAAAAGAGCATAGCATGTTTCTTCTGCTGGCAGTTGGTTGTATGGTGGAGCTTTTTTAGCACGTGTCACTTGCTCCTGTTTCTCTTCATCTGTGAGACCAAAGTTTTCACCTTCTGGCCAGTTTGTAATTATCTCCAAAATCCCAGGGCGATTCGGGTTTCCAATTGCGGGCGCACTGAGTGATGCGGGCAATCCATTTGCTCCACGTGGCGTCGGTGGCATGATAGGTGGAGGGAACCTTTCCTTTAAACATCCACCCTCAGCACCGGTAGCCGAGGTGCCAGCAGAAGCTGTGCTTCTGTGCCAGTCACCTCTGAGGCAGCTTGAACTCCTTCATAGGCAGCCAAGATTTCCTTCTCTGTTGGAGCGTAGTTGGCTTCGGACCCTCTGTAGCTTCGGCTCCAGAATCCCAGTGGTCGGCCCCGAGTCTCCCCAGGCACCTTCTGCCAAAGGCTCCAGGACAGGCCATTGTTCCCGGCTGCTGAGTAAAGCACGTTCTTCACCTCTGGTCCCGTCCTGACTGGGCCAAGGGCTACTGCATGAGCAATCTCCTGCTTGATGTGGGCAAAGGCTTGTTGCTGTTCACGGGCCCCAGTGGAAATCGTTCTTCTTGCAGGTGACCAGGTAGAGAGGGCTCACAATCTGGCTGTATTCAGGAATGTGCATTCTCCAAAAGCCTATGGCACCTAGGAAAGCTTGTGCTTCCTTCTTGCTGGTTGGTGGGGACATTGCGGTGATCTTATTGATGACCTCAGTGGGAATCTGACGCCGTCCATCTTGCCACTTTACTCCTAGGAACTGGATCTCTCGGGCAGGTCCCTTGACCTTGCTCTGCTTGATGGCAAAGCCAGCCTTCAGGAGAATTTGGATGATCTTCTCTCCTTTCTCAAACACTTCCATTGCCGTGTTCCCCCACACAATGATGTCATTGATATACTGTAGGTGCTCCGGAGCCTCACCCTTTTCCAGTGCAGCCTGGATCAGTCCATGGCAGATGGTGGGGCTGTGTTTCCACCCCTGGGGCAGTCGGTTCCAGGTGTACTGCAGGTGTACTGTACGGCAGTCGGTTCCAGGTCCCTTCAGGTGAAGGCAAACTGAGGCTGCATTCTGCTGCCTGAGAAATGGAGAAAAATGCATTAGCAATGTCAATGGTGGCGTACCATTTTGCTGCCTTGGACTCCAGCTCGTACTGGAGTTCCAGCATGTCCGGCACAGCAGCGCTCAATGGTGGAGTCACTTCGTTCAAGGCACGGTAGTCCACAGTCAATCTCCATTCTCCGTCAGACTTGTGCACAGGCCAGATGAGGCTGTTGAAGGGTGAGTGGGTTTTGCTGACCACCCCTTGGCTCTCCAGCTCATGGATCATCTTGTGGATGGGGATCACGGCATCTCGATTTGTCCGATACTGTCGGCGGTGCACCATTGCAGTGGTAACTGGAACTCATTGCTCTTCTACATTTAGGAGTCCTACTGCAGAGGGGCTCTCCAACAGTCCAGGCAAGCTATTCAATTTCTTAATGCCCTCTGCCTCCACAGCAGCTATTCCAAAATCCCACCTGAGTCCCAGCAGCCGGGAAAGTTGAATGGTACAATGGCCTGCTTAAAACCACCTTGAAGGCAAAGGGTGGGGGGACTTTAGAGAACTGGGAGATTAATGTAGAAAAGGCCACCTGGTTAGTGAACACTTGAGGTTCCTGGTTCTGTTTATTTTTATTGCTGTAGTTGTTGTTTGTTTGTCTTGTTAGATTTACTAGTAAAGAACTGTTATTCTTTCCCCCATACCTCTGCCTGAAAAAGCCCCTTTAATTTTCTAAATTATAGTAACTTGGAGGGAGGGAATTGGAATTCCCCACTCCTAGAGAGGCCCCGCCCCTCCCTTGCAGACGCCTGTCTTCCATACTGAGACAGAATTGGCTGAGCTGTAAATAGCAACAATCTTCATGTTGTAGAGAGAACGCTTTGCTCGGATTTCCATATTTGTGCTTCTGCTTCAGTTTGCTCGGTTCACAAGCCTTGTTCATTTCCACTTGTTCCAGCAAGCAAACAGGCTACTGCAGCAACTTTCCTGCTACTTATATTACTGAAAGAGATGCAAGTAATCCAGTGTATGTTTTCCATGTCTGCAGAAGCAAGAGCATAGATGCTGATAGGAAGTTGCTCTATTTCCATGGCTAAGCTGTAAAGAGTGACAAGCATCGTTTTTACAGAGAGAACTCTGAGCTTGGCTCTTGGTTTGTGCTGTGTGCTGTGCTGATCAGTTTGCTTGGTTCACAAGCCTTGTTCATTTTCACTTGTTCCAGCAAGCAAACAGGCTACTGCAGCAACTTTCCTTCTACTTCCAGTATTGGAGGAGATGGAGGAGGTCCAATGTGAGTTTTCCATGTCTTCAGTAAGCAAGAGCATGGGCATTTGTCACCCTGGTTTTTCTGAGTTTTTTTAAAGCCTTGTGATTATTCATAAGATGGAGTCAGGGTCTTTAGCTTCTGCACAATATTAGGAGCAGTTTTTGCTTTTCTCACACATGGGAACATAAACAAACCTTTTGTTTTTCATTCTCTGTCTTTTGTTTGCATGTTTCTAACCCGAAAACAATTGTAACTGACAGCTGGTCTGGCCAGTGGGCTGAGAGGTGATAACCCCCGAAGCCAATCCACAACCAGACCCACAAATGTATAAAAAGTAAGAAATAAACAGGCAGAGGACTCAGCCTTGGGCTCTCTTGGAGGAGCAACTCTGCCCTGTAAATCTCTTGTCTCCCTGTGATTGCTTTGCGTGCCGCGGCCACAGGTGCTGATAACTAGTTACCCTATATCCAAGGCAGAGCTGTTAAAGAGCGACAAGCTTTGTTTTGCAGAGAGAACTCTGCACTCACCACTTGGTTCCTGTGCTGTGCTTGTCAGTTATCTCGGTGGGCAAGCCTTGTTTGTTTTCACTTCTTCCAGCAAGCAAACATGATACCAAAGCAACTTTTCTGCCTTTTCCAGAACTGGATTAGATTCTGATCCAGTGTTTGACCTCCATGTCTTCAGGAGCTAAAGCAAAACATTGTTCTTTGCTACTTTTGCATCTCAGATATGTCATGAACTAAAAGCTCTTTTTTTCAGAAAGGATACTGCTTTGCCAGTACTGAAGCAGAAAGCTGTGGAGGGGCTGGCACCTCTGCAGGGAAGGTAAAAGAGAGTGGAGGAAGGCTGTGGAGGACAAGTCCGGTTAGAGGAGGTGCTTCTTGAGCTTTAGCCAGAGAAACTGCAGGCTCGTGAGAGACCTTCAGGTAAACTTCCAGACACCCCTTCGTTGCCCTGTTAAACATGCCCTGGCTGTAGTTGAGTGCTGTAGACACTGTAGGAGGTGTCAGTCTCTTCTTTCAGTTTGTGTGCCCTTGCTTTATTTGTTTGCTTGGTGCAGACGTAAATTTCGTTCTCTCTTTTCCCAGCAAGCAAAGATGCTAGTGTACCATTTTTTCTGCCTTTTCCAGCAATGGATGAGATTTTGATACAGTTTTTGTTTTCCATGTCCACAGCAGTAAGAGCAACTTCATTGCTGGCTTTAGCTACTTTTCCATGGGAGAGCTGTCAAGAACTAAAGGCTCTGTTATATCGAGAGAACACTGCTTTGCCGCCCAGAAGCAGAAAGCCATGGAGGGGCTGGAGTGTGTTCAGGGAAAGTACAAGGGAGTGAGGGAAGGATGTGGAGAAGAAGCCTGGTGAGAGGAGGTGCTGAGGGAGCTTTAGCCAGAAAAACTGCAGACTTATGAGCGACCTTCCAGCAGACTTCCAGAAACCCCTCTAGAACAGTTCTCAGCACAAGGGCTATTTCCCTGCCAAATAAGCCTGTGCTACACCCGACTGCTCTAGACATTGCAGGAGGTTACAGACACTCGCCTCTTTCAGTTTTTGTGCTTGCGTTTGGTTGGTTTGGTGCAGAAGCCCGATTCATTCTCTCTTTTCCCAGCAAGTAAAGATGCTACTGCACCAATTTTCCTGCCTTTTCCAGCACTGGATGAGATTCCGATACAGTTGTAGAGTTCCCCATTGCCACTGCTGTGGTGTCACAGAGAGGGGAAATCTGGGGCTGTCAGCACTCTCATGTCACAGAACACTGGGGCTGCCCTGCTCCTACCCTGCCCACAACAGCTTTGTCAGTGGACACAAATGCTGAGCCGAAGTGTGAGAATTGCAGAAGGCGCTCAGCTGGGAAGGACCCAGAGGGATCATCGAGTCCAGGCAATCACAGCCTGGGTATCCCAGGGAGCGGTGTCCAAAGGCTCCTGGAGCTACAGCAGTCTCAGGGCTGTGACCATTCCTTGGGGAGCCTGGTCAGTGGCCGAGCCCCCTGTAGGGGAAGAAGCTTTTGCTGATCTCCAGCCCAGAGCTGGCCTGACCCAGCCCCAGCTGTTCCTTTGGGTGCTGTTCCCTGCTCCCCCTAGAGCAGAGGTCGGATCTGCCCAATGCTGGCCCTCAGAAAGAGCTACAGTCCCTGGGGTGCTCTGTGCTCCGTCTGCTGGGCTGTGGCCAAAGTGAGCGAGCACCTGCAGAGCCCTAGGGAAAGGTCCTGCCCTTGGTTCAGTGTTGTAATGCATCAATTTGGTTTATATTTCATTGGATTTGTAATGCTTTTTCTATGTATCATGTGATCCTTGCCCAGCAGTGCCCATCCACCATGCTGAAATGTAACCCAGTCCTGTTCCCCTCCTGCTTCTCCCTGAGTGGGTGGTGCCTCTGGGCCCTGTCCCCTGGGGGAAAAAGCCACGACACAGGAGGGGCGAGGTCTCTCTGGCAGTAGCGAGCCATCGGGACAGTCCACCTAAGCAGAGCAAGACTTGAGAATGAAAGCTGTAAAATTCCACCTGGTGCCAGAGAGCAGACTCTTACTTTTTGCCATCGGCGGGCATCTAGTCTTGTGGGGAAAACTACAGCTGGCATCCAATGTGGGGCTCAAAGCCACAAAAGGTTCCCAAAAAGCTGGAAGAACCACTCGGGGAGCACGTGGCTGAGGAATCCCACGCAGAGACAGACTCATCAGGCTTGGCGTTTGCTGTGGAGTCTCTGAAACACAGGACTCTACAGGACAGGGCTGCAGTTTTCTCCCTTGGACTCAAAAATCCCATCGGAGTGCTGCAAAGAAGCCCCCCCAAATGGCAAGCTGCCCCAGAGAGTGACCACGTGTTCATGGAAAACTGATCCTAGGGACCGAGACTGGAAGCTCTTTGTGCACCAGAAAGGGTCAGTCTCAGGCAAAAGGAGTGATTGGGAAAGAAAGGAAAGGAACGCTGGACTTTTGATGAGTACCACTTTCAGTTTTCTAAGGGAAAATCTTCTTCAGGGGTGATGTTCCAGGGAAAAGGGTTTTTTTTTCTTTTTCGGGGAAGGTTTTGCTTTCAGAGTAAACCTTCAAAGTGCTTTAATAGCACGCTTCTTTCAGCAGCCTGGGGGAGTGGAAAAGGAAACTGTTTCCCCTTTTGGGTTTTTTTCTCTCCAGCGAGGTTTTTCTTTCCTTTCAGTTTCTCAGTCACAATAAAGAGGACACAGAAACTCAAAATCTGAGCCAAAAATGGGTGCTAGGCTGTCTGTGCCTCACAAAAGAGTCTATTATTACATTTTATATACCTTGGGAGATGGCAAGACCCATTATTCAAAGAAACAGCTGAAAAAATTAACTCTGTGGTTGTTTTCTCAGTTTCCACATTTATCATTAGAGTAAATAGGTTTCCCAGAATTTTGAGAGGCTATAACAAAAAAAATAGTTGAATCTGGCTCCTCTAATAATAAAGAAGATGCAAATTTTGCTTTTTATAGCTTAAAAATTAAGTTTGCATTGCAAAAACAAAATAAAAAGGAAAAAAAAAAGCCAGTTCTTTGTGAATTTTGCCCGTCTTGTACCTTTGCAGGCAGTCCGAGTGCTCAAACCTCCCATCTTAGTGGTCCCCAGGTGGGGGAAAATGGCCAAAGCCACGTGCTCCCGAGCCATGAGGAATCTCTCCCTTTGTCTGTCCCTCCTTCCCGCAATTCCTTCTTCTCCCCATACCCCTCCTTCCCTTCGGTGCTGCCCCCAGCACTGCCCTCTCCTCTGACTCTGCCTCCTCCCCTCAAACCTCTGTCCTCCAACTCCTCCCCGTGTGACTCAAGCCTCCAGCCCCTCCCTGTCCCTGGTTCCCACGGTTTCCCTGCCCACAGTCCCGGTTCCCACACCCCGGAGGGAGGGGGCGGGCAGGGAACCCAGAAGCAATCCCAGCTTTTCTGCCACTCCTTTCACATACCAACAATCAAAAAGAGAGAGTGCTGTCCACAGTAATTGGGACTCCTTCCCCCAACAAGCAATTCAGGGTTGATGCAAAGCTCAGGCCAAATTTAAATATGAAAGAGAATACTTTTGCAACTGTTTAAAAGCAAATTTAGCAAGAAATACTACAGTTCCCTTAGATCTCCAAAAAGATTTGCTTCCGGAGCTTTGGCAAAATCCTGAAATGGCTGTTGATAATCAGAATCTGCCAATTCAATTAGCAACCCAGCCCAATAAGTGTTCCAACCTTACAGTAAAATAAAGCAGCTTCCATCAGACCTTTAGTAACATTTGTGGAGTGGTTAACCCAAGCTATTGAGTTACAGGTTAAGAATGAAGGAGCCCAAGAACAGGTCCTGGAGGAGATGGCTCTGGCCAATGCAGACGAACAGTGAAAGTCAGCCATCCTCAGCCTGTCTATAGAACCAGCTCCAACTTTACATGACATGTTCCAGGTGTGTGCCAGGAAGATTCCCTTCATAAAAGCTCATCAAAAGCACAGTTCCAGAGTCAAGCCGCCACAAAAAGCTGCTGCTGCAGACACCATGCTTCCTGTACCTGTGCCACGGCCACCGCCCAAGAGAGGAACAACCTGTCTCCTGTGCAATCAGGCTGGACACTGGGCATCTCAGTGCCCTTTAAAGAAGCAATTTCTGGACTTTCGGGACAATTGGGGGCGAGAGGTCTCAAAGGTCCAAAGGGAATTTTTCAAAAAAACTAGAAAATGTAAATGTTAGACGAAATAATCCTGCTTTAACCAGTTCTGCCATTCAGCAAAAGTCACTGGATATGATAGTAAAGGATCCAGTGACCAGAGAAACAAAAAGTCCTCATGATCAGGTCACCTGGGGTCGTGGGTACGCCTATGTGCCCACTTCCCCAGGTCTCGAGTGGGTGAAACCTTTCATCCCTAAAACTGCAAACCACCTGCAGAGGGCCCACAAGTGGCCAGTGCTGCCTAGAGGAGGAGAAAGCGCCGAACCTTCTCCTTCTAATTATCGTTATTCCATAACAGTGTTTTTCTAAACAGTTTGCACTGTCATTTTTCTTTTGCAACTTTAAAGGTACTCAAGGTCTGAACACTGAGCATCTCCCACAAACCGAGCCTTCCTCCTTCTTAATTTAATAAGAAAAGGGGAAATGTTGTAATGCATTAATTTGGTTTATATTTCATTGGAATTGTAATGTTTTTTTCTGTGTATCATGTGATCTGTCCTTGCCCAGCAGTGCCCATCCCCCACACTGAAATGTAACCTCTGTTCCTTCCCACTTCTCCCTTATTGCGTGGTGCCTCTGGGCCCTGCCCCTGGGGGAAAAGCCCCAGGGGGCAAGGGAGGGCAAGGGCCACCTCTCTCTGGCATAGGTGAGACATCGGGAAAGGTCTCCAGCAAAGCAAGCAGGACTTGAGAATAAAAGCTGTAAAATCCCACCTGGTGCCAGAGAGCCAGACTCTTACTTTTGCCATCTGCGGCAATCTAGTCTCGTGGGGAAAACTACAGTTCAGGGCTGGGCCAGGGCCACAAGGAGAAAATCAACTTGCAGCTTCTGCCCCACAGCAGGGAGGAGCAGCAATTGCTGGCTAAGAGAAACCCTTGCCAAGGGCCTGCAGGGAGAGGACCCAGGGAACGGCTTTGCACTGCTCGGGGGCAGAGTGAGATTGGATGTGGGGATGGAATTGTACCCTGGGAGGGCAATTGGGCCATGGCACAGGTCAGCCCAAGAAGCTGTGGCTGCCCCTGAATCCCTGGAAGCTTCCAAGGCCTGGTTGGATGGGGCTTCCTGCCCAGGAGCGGTAGGATGGGATGGGATGGGATGGGATGGGATGGGATGGGATGGGATGGGATGGGATGGGATGGGATGGGATGGGATGGGATGGGATGGGATGGGATGGGATGGGATGGGATGGGATGGGATGGGATGGGATGGGAGAGGGTGGGGTGGGGTGGGGTGGGGTGGGGTGGGGTGGGGTGGGGTGGGGTGCGGTTGGATGGGGTGAGGCGGTGTAGGGTGGAGATGGACCGGGGGGGTGGGATGAAGTTGGTGAGGGGTAGGAATTGGAAGGAGAGATGGGGTGGATTGGGCTTTTGGAGTGGGGCACTAGAGGGATGGACAGGAGGGGGCACTTTTGGGGATGCCCCTGCTGCTTTTAGCAATTTTGGGTCCTAGAAGTGTCTTCTGGGAGGTTTCAGTTAAATTGGGAAGGTAAAGGTCCCGAGGTGTGGAGGGCTGAGATGAAGTGCCAGGGATTTGGTGAGGGTGAGAACACTACGTATAAGGAAGGCAGGAAGGCAGGAAGGCAGGAAGGCAGGAGGCAGGAAGGCAGGAAGGTAGGAAGGCAGGAAGGAAGAAGTCCAGATCTGGTCCTTACCAGCACCTTGAGCCTGAAATCTTGTATTGGTACTGCCAGTGCCAAGACAGAGAAATCTCCCAGTGCCACCACCGGCACCACCTAGATCTGGTAATTTGCTGGTGCCAGGAGTCCAGAGCCAGCAAATTTCCAGCGCCCGCACTGTCCAGGTGTGGTGTTTGCTGGCACTGGTACCACCCCAACCTGACAATTTCCTGCTGCTAGGGCACTGAGGTTGTCTGTCTGAGCAGGAATGTTGACCATGAGCCAGGCAATTTCCTTGGCTGCAGCAAAGCCTTAGCATGCAAAGACCTTTCCGGTGCTGTGCCCATGGCCAGGAGGGATTGTGCCACAGGAGCTGATCCTAAATTTCTTCTCCCAGGCAGCTTTAGGACATGGAACATGGATAAGCCAGAGCTGACTCTTAGCTTTCTGGAGTCTTCCAGAGGAATCCTGTGTGTGAAACAGCCTGGGAGCACAGTTTAATTGCTAGCTGGGGGTAATAACCCAAGCTTTTTTTCCACAATGATTCTAAAGAGGTGAGTGTTTGCAGGAGGCCAAATGGATAAATGTGGAGGGACCTGGATGTGTAACAATTCCACCTCCCCTCAGGACTTCCTGGAGTAGCAGCCTCTAGAGATGTCTTGCTGGACCCACCCCCGCTCCTCCCCCCCGACACACACACACACACACACACACACACACACACACACAGACACACACACAGACATACAGAGTGGGTCCTCCCAAACAGGCAAAGACCTTGACAAACAGTTAGGTACCCCTCCAAACTGACTTCCCCCAACCCCAAACAAGGTGGGACCCTCCCAGTCAGTCAAGGACCCTCTCCCTATTTTTCTGCCCTGGGACATACATGCAGGGTTTCATCTGCCCCTCCTCCCCTTTATTTGGAGTATTTTATTTCCAGGAGCAATGCTTGACACCCCCCACCCCCAGCAAACGATGACACTGCTCTCAGCCCTGTTATGGGGGGTCTCAGGGGCTTTTTGCCCACCTGTTCCTCTCCACAGCAACATGAGGCCTGATCACACTGCCTGATCTGAGGGAGGCTTCCCGTATTTTGGTGTGCCAGTTCGGGTTTGTGCCCCCCAGAATCTATGCTGCTTTCCCCCGGGGCTGACCTTGGCCAAGGGAAATGCAGCAATAAAGAATGGAATCTTGAAGCGATTTGGGGATCTGGAGGGCCCCCACAGCCTGAAGGGGTGCAGGAAGGGGGGGGTGAGAGCAGCCACCCCCACATGGGGTTTCCCCCCTAGTACCAACCAACAGGTTTGGTCTCAGCACTGGTGCAGTTCCCTTACACGGGAAAGCCACTTCTTTTGCGGGGGGAGACAGGGGCCTAAAACACCCCCCACCTCCCAGCCAGGGGGGAGGAAGCTTTTTCATCCCTCCCATTGGAGTGCAGGGGCTTTGTGATGCCCAAACTGAGGGATGGGCATTTTGTGACCTCACCCAGATGGGATGTGGGGTGTCTAGGACCCCCTCGATTTGGGTGCAGGGTTTTATAGCCCCCGCCCTCCGCCAGGTTGGAGTGTAGGCACTTTGTGACCTGCCCCCCCCAGTTGGGATGGGGGGGCTTTATGAGACCCCACAGACACAGTTGGGGGGTGCTTTGTTACCCTATGAAAGTGGAGTGTGAGGGCTTTGTGACCCCCCTAACTGGGGTGTGGATACTTTGTGAAGTCCCCAGTGGGATGTGGGGTCTCTGTGATCCCCCCCAACTTCCCAGGGCCCCATTCAAGCAGTTTTGGGGGGTGGGGGGGGCAGAGTCCTGTAAATAGCCCAACTCTCCCCTGTCCCAGGTGGTTTCTGCAGATTTGCAATTTTGGAGGTCACACGGTGGGGAGGCGTCACACAGTGGAGGGGTGTCACAGACAGCTGGTGGAGGCTCAGAGCTGAGGGGGATGCCAAAGCCTGGGGGCGTTACACTGTGTGGGGGCATCACAGGCAGGGGATATCAGACACGGGGGCCATCCCACAGCTGGGGGGTGTCAGAGCTGGAGGGAGGATCACACACAGCCAGAGAGGTCATATATTTGAGGGGGATCACACAGTGTGTGGGGGGGTCAGACAACTGGGGAGGGGTCAGAGCTGGGGTGTCACAGCTGGGGGGAGAGCACAGGTTGAGGGGGTGACACAGCAGGAGGGGCTCACAGCTTGGAGGGGACAGAGCTGGGGGGGCCAGAGCTGGAGAGGGAGAGTCACCCAGCTGAGCAGGGGAGTTGTCACAGTCTCAGGAGGTGTCACACAGCTGGAGAGGGTCACACACGGGGGAGTTACACAAACAGCCAGGGTAGGGCCCCTTTTAGGGGAAATGCTGGGGCGTCCCAGGGGAGGGAACTCTAATTAAAGACACAATAATTTATTGCAATTTAAGGCAACTCAACACAAACCCACATGGACACGCGACACGGCAAGGGGAAACACAAAAAACACTGGCGACCCACACTGGGATCAGCCCAGGAAATTAGGGGGGGACCATGGATTTGGGGAGGCTGGTGAGGTGAGGAGGAGTCATGCATCACCTGAGGGGGACACTCCACATTTGATGGAGGCTCCTGAGCACCCCAGTTTTTTGTTCAGAAGGGCGAAGACCCTCTGCCCCTTTTTTGTGGGGGCAAGACAGTCCTCGATGGGTATAGGGGGGAGTGCCATTGCCAAGAATGTTTAGGCACCACCATCCCAATCCCCTTGGGAAACCCAAAAGCTGGTTTATGGGTGTGGTGGTGGGAACCCGGATTGAGGAGGGAACCCCAGATCAGGGGAGGACCCCAAGGTTGTGGAAGGGAGGAGAGGGACCTCCGGTCCCAGGTCCCTGGCAGAGTATGGCTGCCTTTGGTCCCTGGATAGAGGGTTCTGGGGTAGGATGAGGGGATGTGGTGTGTTGGGGGTAAGCAGTCAGGGTGGGGGGATTTCAGGAGACATGGGAGGGATGGGGGCGGGTTTTATGCCCCGTGCCTTCATGTAAGAGAGGAGCTGGTCAGGAATCTCAGCTAGGACTTCCCGTGCCAGCCCTGCCATGCTCAGCCCCGCGCCAGGACCCCCCGACATGTAGTCACGAAATGGAACAAACTGGGAGGGCACAGGGAGGCAGAGCGGTTGAGGGGTCCAGGGCCGGTAGCCCCTGGAACGGTGTGCCCCACGCACAGCAGCTCCGGTGACCCCTCCCCATTCCTGATGTCCCAGGTACATAGTAAGACCCAGTGCCTCCCCATATCCTGGTACTCCCTCCCCCACCCCAATGTCCTAATGTACTCCCACATCCCAGTGTTCCCCATTTCCCAGTACACCCCTCTTCATGTCCCAGGGCATCCCCACATCCATGTGCATCCCAAGCCCCAACACCCCTCTATATCCCAGTGCCTCTCATTTCCCACAGCCTCCACACCCAGTGCCCCCTCCTATTTCCCAGTACACCCCTATGTCCCACTGCCCCCCACATCCAGGTCCATACTGTTGCCCCAGTGCCCCCTTCATTTGCCAGCACACCCTCCTCATGTCCCAGTGCCCCCCACATCTGAGTGTCCCCCTCATTTCCTAGTGCACCCCCCTTCCCCAATACCTTCCCCCTTCATGTCCCAGTGCTCCCCACACCCAGGTACATCCCATATCCCAGTGCCCCTCTCCAATGTCCCAATGTTCCCCCATGTCCCAGTGCTTCCTAATGTCCCTGGCTCCCCGCCCCCCCCCACATGCAGGAACATCCTAGGTCTCCTTGGACCCCTTTTTCACAGCATAGCCTCCCCCAAATGTCTTAGTACATCTTCTCTTCATGTCACAGTACATGCCCCTCCATGTCCCAGTGCCCCCCAGATCCCAGTGCCCCCCATTTCCCAGTACCAATCCCCCTTCATGCCAAAGTGCCCCCCATATCCTAATAAGCCCCCATGTCTTACTGCACCCCCATTCCACGGTACATCCCAAATCTCAGTACACCCATGTTTCCGCCCCCACCATGTACCCAGTGCACCCAATGTCCCAGTGTCTCCCCCACTGAGATACATTCCAAGCCCCAGTGCACTCCTTTTTCCCAGTGCATCCTTACCATGTCATAGTGCACCGCTTCTATGTCCCAGCACATCCCCAACATCCCAAACCCCCCCCATTTCCCAGTAAACCTCCTTTCACGCCCTATTGTCCTCTTCCTGTCTCAGTGCCCCGCATATCCTAATACACTCCCATGTGCCCTCATTCCAAGGTACATCCGAAGTCCCAGGGTACCCTGTTTTCCCAGTGAAGCCCCCTCACCATGTCCCAGTGCACCCCCAAATCCCAGTGCATCCCTCCATCCAGGTGCATCCCAAACCCATTGCATCCCCTAGTCCAAGTGCATCCCACTCATGTCCCAGTGCACCCCCAAATGTCAGTGCGCTCCCAAATGCCAGTGCTGCCCCACATCCCAGTCCACCTTATCCCTACACACCAGTCCCACCCAGTGCATCCCAGGAGTGATGGGGCTGATTTGAAGACCCCAGGGAATCCCCCACCACCCTGCTGGCTGGGCTGGAAGGGGGTCCCCAAATCCCGCATTGGTGAGGTCAGTACCTGGACGATATCACGCTCAGCCACTTTCCCACGGGAAGAAATGCGGATGTCGTCCCCATCCAGCTCCACCATGGCTGGGGACGATGTGGGGGGGAGGTCAGCAGCACCCCAGGACCTCCCACCCCAGGGTGGGATCCCATTATGTCCCTCTCAGCCTCACACCCAGAACCCCCAAGCCCCCTCACTGGGGTAATGCTGAGCCCATTCATATGCTGACACATTCAGCTCATAGTTCCACTGGCCAAGGGACCCCCCCGATCCCCCAGCCTTCCCCTAGCTCCCCCCTGCCCCCATATCTTACCATCAAACTCTGCCTGGCCAACTCCCACGATGATGATGGACATGGGCAATTTGGCAGCCTGAGGGAGCCAGGGGAGTCCCATGAAATTTAATGATGCTGCCACCCCCGCCCCCTTCCCCACAACACCCAGGGGTGCCAACACCCTCTTCCCTAAGGATTCCAGTCCCTCACCACCCCCCATCACCCAAGGGTCTCAGACCTCCCCACTGGCACTGGGGGGGTTCCAGGAACTTCCCAGCCCCCTTGCAGGACCCAGGGGTTCCAGACACCCATACATCGCAAACCCTGGGGGTGACAGCCCCTTCTCAACCCCAGGGGTCCAAGCTCTTTCCCACCTCTCAAAGGTCCCAGTCCCTCCTCACTGCCTCCAGCACCCAGGGGTCCACAACCCCCCCCCAACACCCAGGGGTCCACAACCCCCCCCAGCACCCAACCCACCCCCTCCCTCTCAACTTCAGGGTCCCAGCTCCTCCTTACCCACATCATCACCCAGAGAGTCCCAGCCACCCCCAAACCCTCAGAACCCAGCGGTTCAAGCCCCTTCCCACCCCCTAAGGGTTCTAGCCCCTCCTCAACCCCCAGCACCCAAGGGTCCCCAACCTTTCCTATCCCCCCCAAGGGTCCCAATCCCTCCCCACTGCCATCACCCAAGGGTCCCAGGTTCCCTGCCCCCAGCACCCAGGGTTTCTACTACCCACCCCAGTGCCACCACAAGGGTCTCACATTGACAATGGCCTCCTTGGTCTGGGCCATGTCGGAGATGACACCATCGGTAATGATGAGGAGGACAAAGTACTGGGACCCATCCAGCACTGTGGCCGCTGAGCTGGGGGGACCCTGCGTGACGCCAGGGGGCACAGGGACCCCACCCCGGGGCATGAGGCCCCTCTTACCGGGCAACATGGTTGACAACAGGGGCAAAGTTGGTGGGGCCGTAGAGCTGGACACGGCGCAGGCTGCACTGATATGCCTCCAGCACCCCGGCAATGCCACAGCATGCCGGGTTTGATGCATCCCCATTCTGTCACAGGGTCACCAGGACCATGGTGACACTATGGCCCCCACCCATGGATAGGGTGACACCACAGACCCCATCCACAGACAAGGATGGCTGTGGTCCCCCCTAACAAGGATGATACCACCATGTCCACAATGTGGTGACAAGGGAGACACCAACATGTTCCCAACTCAGTGTCAAGGATGAAACTGCCATGGCCTCAACCCAGTGACAAAATGATGGTGCCACTATGTTCCCAACCCAAGACAGGGATGACACCACCACATCCCCAGTGACAAGGAAAATGCCACCACATCCCCAACCCAGTGACAAGAATGATACCACCATGTTCCCAACACAGTGAGAATGGGTGACAAGGACAATATCATCATATGCCCAGCACAGTGACAAAGACCACACCACCATATCCTGAATCTGGTGATGAGGATGATGCTACTATGTCTCCAACCTGGTGACACTGCCATGACCCCAGACCAGTCACAAAATGATGATGCCACTATGTTCCCAGCCCAAGGATAAGGATGACACCACCACACCCCCAATCCAGATCCAACCCAAACACACCATGTATCCAACTCGGTGATCTAGGATGAGCTACCTGGTGACAACACCAAGCCCCTTCCTAATCTGGTGATAAGGATGACACCGCCATGGCCCCAAACTAGTGATGAGGATGACACCACCCAAGCACAAGGATGATATTTCCATGTGACAAGATGATCCCACCATGTTCCCAACTGGGTGACAAGGACACCACCCTTCATCTGCAGTCCTGTCCCGCCTTGGCCCCTCACCAGTGGGAACTCGTGAGACACGTGCCCATCCGGCGGGACCTTGGCACCAAAGCCAAGGGCTGGGAACATCTTGTCACTGTCGTAGTCCTGGATGATGTCCCCCACGGCCCGCAGTGCCAGGCTGTAGGCATTCAGCTGGAAGGGGCTCAGGTAGTGCAGGGACGTGGGCTGTGAGGGGTTCCCTGCATGGGCATGGGACTCAGCACCCCCACAGGCCCCCCAGCACTGTCATAATACCCCCAGCAACCCCAAAACACCCCCAGCATCCCCAAAACTATGGCACCACTATGGCGTCAACCCAGTGGCAAGGATGATGTCATCCATAAGACAGTGAACAGGAAAAGGATAATCCATCATGTCTCCAAGTGCCACCACATCCCCAACCCAGTGAGAAGGGTGATATCACCATATTCCCAACTAGGTGACAAGGGTGATGCCACCACATCCCCCACCTGGTGACAGCTGGTGACAAGGATGACACCACCATGGAACCAACACAGTGACAAGGATGACATTACCATGTCCCCAACACAGTGACAAGAATGACACCACTCTGTCCCAAATTCAATGACAATGATGATCACACCTAATCCCCAACCAAGTGGCAGCTCATGACAAGTATGACACCACTGTAGTACCAACACAGTGGCAAAAATAACACCGCCATGACCTCAAACCCATGACAAGGACAATGTCATCATGACCCCAATGACAAGGGAGGGACAAGGGAGACATGACCATGTCCCCAACAAGGACCACAACATCATGTCCCCAAACTGGTGACAAGGATGACACCACCATGACACCAAATTTGTTACAACTGCCCCAAATAAATCCACCTGGGGGGACACAGCCCCTGCTCACCATTGGATGCTGTGAAGTCGATGGCCACTGTGAAGTTGAGTTGGGTCCTGGGGGGTAAAGTGGCCTTGGGGTGACACAGGGAGTCACCTGCAGGTTTGGGGTGGGGATACCCCTGGGGCCACAAGTTGGACTGGGTGCACCTATCCCTGAATTCAGAGCAATTCCAAGTGTACCTGCACTGAGGTGTCACCTAAGGGAGAAGCTGGGAGTGCTGGGAACCCACAAATTACCAATTTGGGGTGCTGGGCAGCCCCTGCCCATGAGGGAGCATCTGGGTGGGGGTGCTGAGGACCCCCAATGGAGAAGATGGGGATAGTGGGGACCCTCTTCCCCCAAAGGAGGAGCTGTGGGTGTTTGGAACCCCAAAGGGAGTTGCTGGAAGTACTGGAGACTTCCAGAAGGAGCAATTGTAGGTTCTGGGGACTACCAATGAAGCCACTGTAGGTGATGGCGACAGCCTGCCCCCCAAGGAGGCATCTGGGTGGGAGTGCTGAGACCCCCAGTGGAAGAGCTGGGTGTGCTGAGGACCCCCAGTGGAGCAACTGGGAGTGTTGGAGATCCCACAGGGAAGAGTTGGGAAGAGCAGGAACCCCATCTCCCATCCCTAAGGGAGCAACAGTGGGTACTGGGGAGCCCCCTGCTAGTGAAATAGATGCTGGGGGTGTTGGGGTTTCCCTGCCCTCGAGGGAGCAGCTCAGGGTGCTGGGTACTCCCAAGGAAGGAACTGGGGGTGTTTGGAACCATCAAAACTGCAGCTGGAGGTGCTGGGGCCCTCCCATCCCTGCTCACCCGCCCCTGATGTAGTCCAGGAAGGTGTGCTCAGCCTCCACAGCAAAGGACAGCAGTGTCACCTGTGAGGACATACGACTCAGGGGAGGAAGTGCCCACACCCCCTGCATTCCCCTCCTCTGCACATCCCCATCCTCACTGTCCCAGAGTTCAGGTACTTCTTCTTCTTCATCTTCTTCCGGGGATTCACCACCTGCAGGGATGGGAGGGGAAGGAAGGGGGATGCTTCTCACAAGGACCGGAGGCCCCAGAGAGCAGTGTAAGGGACTGTCACATCCTGGGAGACAAGGGGACTCAGAATATGCTGGGGGACAGCAGCGGTAGCACTGTGCTGAGGTGCAGACAGGAGCATATAGTGGGCTGTGACACCCAGGGGTGCATGTGGGGACCCTGGGACTGTAGTGCAGCTGGAGACCGATGGCAGGGGCTGGGGACACTCAAGGGAGCAACTGTAGGTGCTCCCCAGGGTGCAGCGTGGGGACCACAACACCCCCGGCTGTAGCACAGGGAATCCTGGGGACTGTAAACCTCTATGGCTGCAGCATGAACACCCTGGGCACCATGACATCTTGGAGTGCAGGAGGGGGACCCTTGGGTTTATGACACACCAGGGTGCAGTGTTGGGAGGGACCCTGGGGACCATAAGACCCCAAGATTGCATCATGGGGACCCTGGGGGATGTTGAACCCACACAGGGACCCCGGCACCCAGAGATGCAGCAGAGAGAGGGACCCTGGGGACCATAACACCCAAGGAGTGCAGTGTTAGGACCCCACAGCCAACACACAGGGGTGCAGCACAGGGACCCTGGGGACTGTAACCCCTAGGGGTGCAGCAGTGGAACCGTGACCCCCATGGGGGGTTGCAGGACCCCTCACCTATGTACCCCTCCCCCCTCACCTCGTACACATTGAAGTGGCTCTGGCCTCGCGCCAGCTCCCGATAGCTGGTGGTGAACTCCCCGATGAAGTCGTGGCTGCAAGGCCAGTGGTTCTCCATCAGTCAGGTTAGGGAGGTTCCCATTACTTGGGGGGATCCCCATCAGTCAGGGGTGTGAGGATGAGGGCTTTCCCATTGCCCAGAAAGTTTCCCATCAGCCAGGGAATCCCAAATAGCCTGGGGAATTCCAATTACTCAGGTGGTCTCCATCACCTGGGGGGGTTCCATCTCCTTGGGAATGCAGGGGTGGGGCATTCCCCATCACCTGGGGGGGCCCTGTCACTCGGGGGGTGCAAGCCCAGGGTGGGGGGGGGTCCCCAGGACCACACACAGCTCACCTGCCATCACGGTCCCAGTCATATACCTCCACCTTGATGGCTCTGCAAGGCAGGGAGGGGTCACCAGCACCCCCTGACACCCCCAAATCCCACCTCCCCCTCTCCCCCAAGCACCCGCCACCCCCCGCTCCCTGTGGATTTGTTTTGACGCCCCTGTGGGCTTTTTCCTGCATTCTTCTTTTCCTCGTTGGGATATTTTTATCCATTGTTGCCACAGCAACATCCAACACGGGGCCAAAGCAGCGTGAGGAGCTGTTTGCCAGGACAGCAGCTGGTGATACTTGTTTAGGATAGTGTGGGGAGGGACGGCTCGGTGACAGCTGTGATGCCCATTGCCCAGATGGGTTAACTGAGGCAAAAGCAGGCAACACCGCAGGGGCAGGGGGGGGTCGGTGCTACTGGTACCACGGAGACAGGGGAAGGGATTCTGGGGATCTCAGAGAACCACAGAGAAGGTGGAAGGGGGTTCTGAGGTACCACAGAAATGAGGAAGGAGATGCAGGGGTCTTTGGGACCACAGAGATGTGGGGAAGGAAGTAAAGAGGGTCCTGGGGTACCACAGACACAGAAGGGATTCTGAGGGACCACAGATGGGAAGGAGGCCCTGGGGCACCACAGACACAAAGTGAGGGGAGCTCTGGGAGTCTAGACGTATGACAGAGATGGGGACATAGGGTACAGGGGTTCCTGGAAGACCTGGGAGATGGGGGAAGAAAGGACAAGGGGGTCCTGGATGCCCATAGAGATGGGCAGACAGGGGGAAGGGGGTCCTGGAGGACCAGAGAGACAGGGGACAGGGCTGCACAGCATCCGGGGGCACCATGGGTGGGGGGAAAGGGGGTTCAGAGCTTCTCAGAAGATCACAGAGATGAGAGTGCAGGATGTTCCCAGGTATGACAGAGATGGGGGAAGGGGGTTCAGAGGTCCTAGTGGACCCTAGAGATGGGAGGAAGAGCAAGGAGGTCTTTGGGGCCAAAGAAGGGGTGCAGGGGGTCCCAGTCCCCTGGCACTGACCGGTCATGGTCCCCATTGCAGAGGGCACGGACAGGAATGGCAAAGGCTGCCCAGATGGGGTTCAGTGTATTCCGCACCACTTCCGTCTTGTGGCAGATGGTGAAACTGCAGGGAGGACAAGGGGGGGACAAGGGGGTCACTCTCCCATCCCAACACTCCCCCAGTCTATCACCCCCATAGTGCAGTGAGGATTTTTGGACACCCCCGCCAATGCCAGTCCATGGGGACATAGGGGTGTCCTGTGCTAGGGCTGAGCCTTTCCATGAGGTGTGGGAGGGTCACTGCGGTTTTCAGGGGGGTTTGCTCACGTCCCGTCTTCGTTGCTGCGGTAGAAGACCATGAAGGGGTCAGATTTTCCAAAGAAATCCTTCTTATCCAGCTTGGTGGCAGAGAACTGAAGTGTGGCCACATCCTGGGGGGTGGAATTGGGGCGGGGGGGGTGGTTATCCACCCATCACCCCCCTCAGGGATGGGATCCTGCGGGGCAGCTGCTCCATGAGGGAAGGAAGGATCCAGGAGAGGAGAGACACAGCGTGGGGATAGACAGCCCTTACCCTCATCTTTGGGGTGCGGGCTAGTGTGTCTTAGCCACCCTCGATATTGCAGGGTCCCCAAGCTATGCCCCCTCCCCTGCCCTGCCGCGGCTCACCCGGCAGTTTCCCAGCTCTTCAGCGAGGAGTATGATGGTGCCACACTTCTTCCCTGGAATGCCACTGCCGGGATGGGATGGGATGTGAGCATGGTAGGGGCTCACATGGGGTCCTGGGGGTGTACCCCACACACTGAGCACCCCAGAACTTACCCACTGGAGGAGGGCGGGGCGGGTCTCCTGCCCCGGGGGTGCATGGTGGCTGTGCCCATCCTGCAGGGACACACACAGAAGGGTGATGAAGGGGATTCCTGCCCAAGAAAAAAACCCCACTCCCAAAAAGAGGAAGTGTACAAAAAAAAAAAACAAACCAGCCCCCCCAGTTCCAGCACCCTAAAAAAAAGCCATTTCTCCCCTCAAAAAAGCCAGTCCCCAAAAAATATTCAGCCCCCCAAAAGGTCAATCCCCACAAAACAAACTGCCCTCCAGAAAGCCAACCCCAAAATCATCAGGCCCCTCCTAAAGCCAGACCCCCCAAAAGCCAGATCCCTCAAAAGCCAGATCCCCCAAGCCCACATTCCCTCCAAAAGCCACCACCCCAAGAAAAAGCCAGACTCATCAAACCCCACAAAAAAGCCAGACCTCAAAAAGTGTCTTTCCTGCTGAAAAATGCCTTTCCTGCTGAAAAGCTGCCTTCCCCTCAGTGCCCCCGCAAAAAAAAAGCAAGACCTCCAAAATACCACTGTTGGCTCTGAGGTCTGAGTCCATCTTGGGCACACTGAAAGGGACCCAGGGAAACATGGGGACACAGGGGCTGGGGGGGCTCATGTCAGGGACTTGTCTGGGGAGGGTACTTTGGGACCACTGGGGACACTGGGGCTGAGGGGGGCTACTATCAGGGGTTTCTCCAGTGGGGGGCATGTGGGCCCTGGGGACTTTGGGGACACTGGACCACAATGGAGGCTCACACAAGACATTTCTCTCGGGGGAGGACTTGGGGACACCAGAGGCTGAGAGGGTTTATGTCAGGGGCGTCTCTAGGAGGAACATGGGCACACTGGGGGCACTGGGCACACTGGAGCACAAGAAGGGCTCACATCAGGGGCTTCACTGGGGTAGGACATGGGGACATGGGGACACTGGGCACACTGGGGCACAAGAAGGTCTCACATCAGGGGCTTCACTAGGGTAGGACATGGAGACATGGGGACACTGGGGATATAGGGACACTGGGGAAAAGCAGTGGAGGACTCACGTCAGAGGCTTCTCCAGGCGGCTGCCGGCTGAGCCCACGATCTCCCCCAGGGTGCAGAATGCCTGGCCCAAGAAATCCTGCAAGATTGGGAACATCAGGTGTCACCAAGGAGATGCCCATCCCAGGGAGGCCAGGGGAGCAGGGATGATCTTGTACTTACATGCTTGGAGAGGTCAGGGCTCTTGGAGTCCACATCATACCTGGGGACAGAGGGGACATGTGGGCATAGAATGAGAAGGGGGACAGGGATGGGGAGTGGGATGGGATGGGATGGGATGGGATGGGATGGGATGGGATGGGACGGGACAGGGATGTGAACAAGGGTGGTGATTGTCCAGGAACGGATACGGAACAGGGATGGGGACAAGGACACTATGGGGGGCTGTGCCAGGGTGGCCAGGGGGTGACCTGTGGGACAGGGGGGTGACCTAGGGGGTGACATTGGGGCCACAGGGGCCACTCACAGGTCAAACCGCAGGTTCTGCCGCTCCTCAAAGCAATAATCAAGGACAAACTTGTGCAGAAAGTCAGGATTCAGGGAATTGTCGATGACCTCGGTCCGGCCAAACTGGTGGATATGGGGGTAGCAGGGATAATGGGGTGACAGGAAAACAGGGGGTGAGGACAGGGACATGGAGACACAGGGACATGGGGATATGGTGGTGTGGACACAGGGACATGGGGTCATACAGATGCTGAGTCATGGAGGCATAGGGATGGGAACATGAGAACATGGGACATGGGAACACGAGAACATGAACATGGGGGATGGGGATACAGGCATATGGGGACACAGACATAGGGACATGGGCATATGGGAATGTGGTGATATGGACACAGGGATATGGGGACATGGAGATGCAGAGACATGGGGCCTTAGGGATGGAGACACGAGGACATGAGGACATGGAAACACAGGGATATATGTGACCACAGGACAGGAAAAAAACAGGGGCATGGGAATGAGGGTGGGGGCAGGGGGATGGGGGGCAGTGGGACATGAGAATGTGGACACGGGGACATACAGATTCGGGGACACAGTGACATGGAGACACAGGCACATGAGAATATGTGGACATGGGGTTGAGGACTTGGGAACATGAGAATATGGGGACACAGCAACATGGAGACACAGGGACATGAGTACACACGGACATGAGACTGGGGACATGGGGATACATGTGGGCAGAGGAAGCGGGGCAAAGGCAGGCAGCAGGCCCGGGCTGGGCACATGTGGGGACGTGCGTGGGAAAGGGGCGGGCAGGGGTGGTGCAGGCCCAGGTGCCGCTTTGTGCCACAAGTCCACCCCCATGCCCCTCCCCACCCCCTCGCTCCTTGCCCTGTAATTAACACCCTGTTAAATACAAGGGGAGGGGCCTGGCTGATTGGCTGGCTGCCAGGCACCTCGACATGCTCTCCAGATCCCCAGAATGCTGGTTGGCTAATTGCTCTGCCCCCTGGCATTGATTGGATGGTTGCTGCATCCCAGAATACTCATTGTCCAGGTGCTGCACCCAAAGACACTGATTGCTCACTGGTGACTGGCCAACTGGTTGGCACCCCAACACACTAATTGGCCAGTTGGCCAACACCCCAACATGCTGATAGGCCAGAATCTTACATGCTGCTTGGCTGGGCTGGCTGCCATTATGCCTGACATGCTGATTGGCCATCTGGTTGGCACACACACTTGCTGATTGGTCATTGCCGCAATATGCTGATGATTGGTTAGCCAGCTAGCACCCCAACATCCTGAATGGCCAACTGAGGGCACCCAAACGTGCCAACTGGCCAGCTATGCACAGCCCAACATGCTGATTGGCTGCCCCCCACCAATTGGGTCACTCACCTCCCGCCATTGGTTGCTGCCAGGGCACTGCGTGTACAGCACACAGACTGCAGGGGGAGGCATCAGGGGGGCAAGCACCCCCAGAGACCCACCAAAACACCCCAGAGACCCCAAAGCTCTTAGAGACACCAACATTCCCAGAGACTTCCCAAACTCCCCAGAGATCCTCCAAAACACCTCAGAGACTCCCCCAACCCTGCAAGAGCCCCTAAGACCCCCCCACACACCTCCAAAACACCTCCGAGGCATCCCAAATTCCCCAGAGACCTCCAAAATCCATAAACACAATCCAAAATCCCCAGAGACCCCCAACACTCCCCAGAGCTCCCAACACCCCCAGAACCCTCCAAAATGTCCTTGAGACCCCCAAAACCTCATAGAACTACAACAATCCCAGAGACCTCCAAAAACACCTGAGACCCCAAAAACCCCCCGAGACCACAACACTCCTCAGAGATACTGACACTCCCAGAGACCCTCCAAAACCCCCAGATACCCACAAAATACCTCAGAGAATCCCCCAACACCCCAGAGACCCCCAAACCCCCAGAGATCTCAACATATCCTGAGCCCACAACACCTTCCAAAGACCCCAAAATCCCAAGCCCCCCAGAGACTACTCAAAACACTTAGGAGCCAAAACATCCCCAGAGACCCTAAAACACACCCCATCCCCTCTGTCCCACTCACCTGGGTCTGACTTGGAGAAGGTGTCTCTGTCCAGGAGCTGCCTGGGGGGGCAGGGGGGAGTGAGTGTGCATGCACGTGTGTGAGTGTGAGCACCTGGCTGTGCCTGTGACTGTGTGTACCCCTTATGCAGTCAGATGCACCCCAGAACACACGTTGAGGTGCACAGCCACGTCGGGTTGTGCCCAGTTGTGTGAGAGGGCAGGGTGTGCACACCCAGGTGTGCCCCAGGACATGGATTGGAGTGCAAAGCATGTCTGACACAAGTTGCGGGGGGGGGGGGGCACGTGCTGGGAGGCTCAACCATGTGTCAGCGTGCACAGCAGGGTGTTGGTGAGCACGGCTGGGTATTGGTGAGCATGCTTGGGTGTTGGGGTGGACTGCCAGATGTGCCCTACAAAACATGTTGGGGTGCATAGACACATCTGCACAGAGTGCACAGCATGACATGTTAGAGTGCCATGTGTCAGGGTCACAACTATGCGTCAGGACACCAAAGAACGACCTCAGGTTGCAGAGGGAGGGTACAGGGGGCTACAGGGCGGGCAGGGGACACGGGATACAGATGGTGCAGTGCGGCCCAGGGATTAAGGAGTTTCAGGGTGGGCAAGGGATACAGGGGATGTAGGGGATACAGGGTCCAATCTGACCCACCCTGCATCCCCAGAATCCCCGAAACCTGACCTCCCTGCACCTCCAGTCCCAGAGACCCCCAAATGCCCCCCCGGGCCTCCCACTCCCCTCAGTGCCCCATACCCTCAGCACCCTTGGCTCACCCAGTGCCCGTCCGTCCCCATACCGAACATTCCCCGTGCTCCCCATGCTCCTAAACGCCCCCCAGCACATTCTAATGTCTCGCAGTTAATCCCAGTGCCTCCTAAGGCGTTTCAGTGCTTCCAGCGCCAGCTGCCTTGCTACCCAGTGCCTCTCTGTGACTCCCAGTGCTCCACAATGCCGACTACTCTCCGCTCCCTAGTGCCTCCCGGTACCTTCCAGGGCATCTCAGTGCATTCCAGTACATCCCAGCCATTCACATCATCAACTGCTCCCACCCTCCGGTGCATTCCAGCGTCTCCCAGTGCATCCCAGGGGATCCCAGTGCATCATAGTGCACCCAGCTCCCTTCGACGCCGCTCCCCAGTGCAACCCAGTGCATCCCAGCACCCTCCAACGGCAGCTACTCCTACACCACAGTGCAACCCAGTGCCTCCCAGCACCTTCCAACGCCAGCTGCCTCTGCTCCCCAGGGCCTCCCAGCGCCTCCCCGCGCTCCCGCCGCCCGGTGCCGGCTCCCGCCGCGGCCTCACTACCTGCAGGACACCGTGAGCTCCACGCGAGTGGCCGGGACGGGAGCGGGACCAGCCCGTTCTGGGGAGCCCAGGCCCGCCATGTCCCGTGCTCCGTCGCTGCCTCGACACCGGCACTGCGATCGCGATCGGGATCGGCTCCGCCCCAGGACCGCCCTTGGCACCGCCCGGGGCTCCTGGCACCGGCCCCGGCCGCGCACCGAGGGACTGCCCCGGGGTCTTTTTTCGGGACCGCCAGCGGGGAGAACGAGACGGGCTCGGGACCGCCCCTGGCATCGCCCCCAGATCTCCGGGACAGCCTCCGGGATCGCCCCCTGGGTCGCCTCCTCTTCCCCGGTACCTCCACAGACTACTCTCAGGATCGCCCCGAAATTTTCGGGATCATCCCTAGATTCCTGGGATCTACCCGCGCACTGCCTCCGGGCCTGCTTCCAAATGCCCGGTATCTCCCGGGACCGCGGGACCGCTCCGGCTCCGCCTCAGTATCGCCCCCAGATCTCCGGGATGGCACCTGCATTATCTTCAGAGCTGCCTCCATAGCCCGGTTCCCCCTGGAAGCCTGATACTGTCCCCGGGATCCGCCCCCAGATTCCCGAGATCGCTCCGGGATCAAGGCCAAATCCCTAGAACCTCCCCTGATCACCGGCGCCTCCTCCGTATCGCCCGCGGGGCCGTCTCCTCATTTCCGATACTGGAGCCCCGGTACTGTCCCCCGGATAGCTTTCAGATCCCCGGCATCACATCCAGATCCCCGGCATCACCCTCAGACGTCCCCTGCATCGCCCCCAGTGCAGCCTCCCCATCCCCAGTGTTCCCCGGACGCGGGTACCAAGGATCAACCTCGGGATCGCCCCGAGACCACTGCTACTGCCCTGGGATTGCCCCCGAGGCTGTCTCCAGATGCTGGTACACCACGGACCATTGGTATTGCCCACTGGATCACCCCCAGACCAGACCCCCAGTGCTCCCTCCCTGGTTGCCTCAACACTCCTCCAATACTCCCAGTGCGCCCCTCCCGCCCCCCCCCCCCAATGCCATGCTGACAGTCTCAATACCACCCACGCCCTAGGATGAGCCCCCAATCCTAGTTCTCTCTTAATCAGAAGCTTCCCAGTATCCCCAAAGCCCTTTGCAGACACAGAGTCCCACAGTCCTCTGCCATCCCCCCAGTGGCTCCCAGTATCACACCCACACCATTCCTGGTAACAGCCAGCAGCTCCCAGTACTGTCTCAGATCCTGCCCTCAGAGCCAGGGGGGTGACATTGCAAGCCAGGGGGGACACCCTTT